>JAVQJG010080740.1:0-25804 GCA_036024015.1 Craterocephalus amniculus | reverse complement strand
CCCCCCCCCCCCCCCCCCCCCCCCCCCCCCCCCCCCCCGCCTGGCTTCCTCTTTGATTTGTAAAAAATGCATTACCTCCGAAATCAAACGGAAAATTACTGCGCTGAAGCAAAACACACAGAGCAGGAGAGAGAAAGAGATGGGTGGGGCAGGAGGGAAGGGGAGAAGACAGTGGATAGGTGTGTGAATAGAAAAAGAGGTGGGAAAAAGGAAGGGAGAATTCACCTGGATAGATAAGCTGCCGGATCGGAAAAAGGGAGGATGGGTATGGATCTGAGGTGGTGCGTAGGTGGTACGGAAGGTAACTGGCGAGACCCTGACTGATCGGAGCGCACATATATGTTTTCCTCTGAGGAGATGAGTCTATGCATGCCGTGGACCATGAGAATATGGCAAATGAAAGAGATGATGCAGTATTGATGACCTGAGGCCCACAGGGAAGAGGAAACTCATGGATTACTACCTCCAACACAAAGAATATATCATTTTTTCTATAGATCAGTCCTTGCAGGGGCCTTCATTCAGCTGTATCTGTTACATGACATTTTAATAGAAGAACATAATAAATAAAATATCTTCTAATTACAAATAGGATGACGTGTGATTTCACAACCTGATACGTCAGATACAACCTGTATTTGTGAAATTTTGGGTTTAAACCCAGCTGAGAATGCTGTTATTTGGATGCTGGGGAGAGTGAGTGCATGGAGGGACACACAATGGACAGAAAAACAAATAAGGACATGAATGATAATAAGAAAAAATAAAGTGAGCGAGATGAGTTGAACGCCGGCCGAGGACAGAGAGAGCGGCTTGAAAACACAGAGGATGAAGAGCAGGAGGAGGGCGAGAGGGGCCACAATCCAAAGGCTAGAAGCTGAGTGAGAGCGTCGCAGAGACGGCTGGAAAGCCAGTCAGTCAGACGGAGAGAGAGTGAGAAATGCCCGGAGTTAGCAATAATAATTTATACAAACACACCTTAATAATTCACGTTCTATTTCAATGCTGGAGGGAAAATCCAAAATTCACAGAGCATAATTAAATAGAAGCAGAGAGTGAAGGGAGAGATAGAGAGGCCAGCATTAAAGATACCAGTGTAGCAGCAGGGCATCTCTTCCATCTGAGCTTTGTAAAACAACCCTGATGAAACTGTAATATCCAAACTAGATCCTGTCTTGTTCGTCATGGAGACACTGAAATCTCCTTACCGTCTCCTGTCAGCAGATGTCTATATGCATTTATTAAGCAGATGTTATCATTATAAGCTCTCATTTAATAAAGCAGCCCACTGCCTTTTCACTCGCAGCAGCACACAGGGTTTTATAGGGAACGCGAAGCGGTGAAAATCAAGCGGGGTTTTTTTTTTCTGGTTTCATACACACTTGTGGTGCTTTCATTTGAGGATGCACAGGTCCATGTATTTCTGTTTTTGACTCGGCATGATTTTCTTCTGGGCTGAGTCAAAATAGAAATAAAGCTAAATTACATGTGATGTTTGAAGTGAAAATATATAATTTTCTTTTGATCTGAGTCCGTTTAGCATCGGCTTATCTTTTGATTTTAAACATTTACTCTTCCTTATAAGTTTGTCTTTTAAATATTACATATCCTGCTGCTGATTTGATCACACATTGTTTACTTATCTGTTGTAAATTGTGACAGTGGTTAAGTGAATTTTTATTTATAGCTATATTCATTAAATCATTGTCTTTGCTACAGTTTGGAAAGAAATACACTACTTTTTGCTGCAGCAACCTGACAACAGATGAAGAGTTTAATTAAAAGAAAAATATTGAGATTATAGTGAAACCCAGAATGAATAAACTCTTCCACACCATGTAAAATAAAAGAAATAATCTCTATTGCTTCAAAATATAACAAATATAATGATTGTTGTTCATTATAATAACATATTATGCAAAATACATATATGGGTATTTTTTCTTCAGATTGAGTACACATACTTTTAATCTTTGTGTACTGGTAACTGTTTTTATTTTCATGTCTATATTCATGGAAACTTTCTCCACACATTTTAATACACTCTTTCTAATGCATAAACAGATGGAAAAACAGCAATTTGTAAATAGTGTTAAAATAAAGATGTGATGAAGTCCTTCTTTAGTACAATTAGTTTTGTAGCAGTTTTAATTATTTAGTTTTCTAATCATCCAACTCCAAAATATCATAATATATATTCTTAAGGTCAAACTAACTAATGTAAAATATGTAAAAAGATGACAAACTTTGTATTTGAAATCTTTAAGGGTTTACTCTTATGATAAATAAGCTTTATAATATCAAATCACACGTCAGATTCTCATCCCAACATTCTTGTTGAACTAATTCTATTATTTATGAATAATGGCTTTGATTTGAGATTGACATGTTGCCAGAAATATAGCCTTGAAATCAGATGGACCTACACTGTTATTTACTTAGATTGCATAAGAGGCCATCAAACCCAACTCTCTTACCCTGAACGCACCTCAGCAGATGAAGATACTTTGACTTCATGGCTAGTTTCAGATTTTGTAAGAGAAAAAAGACCTTACAAAAAAGTAGCCAAGGCACAATGTTTATTTATAAATTCTGTTTTCAATGTATAATATTGCTCAGATTTTCGGTTGGTTTTCAAAAGTCTGTGTAATTCCTCCTGATAGAGAAGCTCTGTAGGGATGTCCATCACATTGCATCAGACACAGCCTCTGGTGTCCATACAAGACCCAATCCATCAAACACCTTATCTCCACCAAAGACATATGAAACACAACCTTGCTATATTTCACATCGATTTAAAGTATCATTTTGAACTCATGGCACTTCTTTAGACCCTTATGCAATACTTTAGTTTTCACCAAAGTCTAAACTCAAGTAAACTTACTAGAATAAACCTGCTTAACTTCGGCTTAAGTACATGTATTTTTTCTGTCGAATCCCATCTGTTTTCTCCTGTGCTGGTGTCAGAAGTCTGAGCATCTTCTTTGTTTTGTTGTAGGTCAGAGGTATGGACTGCAACTGCGTCAGTGATTTGCTGCTCCCCCCTGTGCCCGCCCTTTGGACACCAGGTCAGTACCATCATCATGTTTAGCCGACTTACAAGCAGGAGACTTTATCTTATCTTCCATACCTTTGTTTTCTGTGTCAACTCTGCTCAAAGTTTTTTTTCCTCCAAATCTAGTCCCAGACCAAATAACCAAAACAAGTAAATTCAGTTCAGATTAAACTTTAAAAAAATCTCCATCATCATCAAAATAACATGTTGAAATCCATATTTAATTTTTATCTTAAAAAAAAAAATTTAAATAACCGTGCACGCACATCAGCAAGTGAATTGAGTCTCTGGCGGTAATTGGCTCTATTTCTTATGTTTTCATAAGGCTAGCCAGAGCCAGATTTACTCTGGGCTGAGTCAAAAAGCTGCCCAACTTCATCTATGATGTGCATACAGTTGGCTTTTAAAATTCAGACCCGAGCAGCATCAATCAGATCTCCCCCAGCGAGCTGTCATCATCCCGCTGACCAATCTGGCTAGAGGGCATTAACACAGACTAACATTGCTTAAGGCACGTGCTGTGATATTAAACACATCATCCCTCACCTCCATCACTCATCAGTCATTCAGACAGCAATCCACCCCTCTGAGCGAGCGGTAGGACAAACGACAGGCCTTAACCTCATCCTCTTGTTTTCCCCCCACCGCCTCTGCGCAGGGTTTGCCTTCCCGGACTGGGCCTACAAGCCCGAGTCAAGTCCTGGCTCCAGGCAGATCCAGCTGTGGCACTTCATCCTAGAGCTGTTGCAGAAGGAAGAGTATCAGGGCGTGATCGCCTGGCAGGGAGATTACGGAGAGTTCGTCATCAAGGACCCAGACGAGGTGGCCCGGCTGTGGGGGATAAGGAAATGCAAACCTCACATGAACTATGACAAGCTGAGCAGGGCTCTGAGGTATGTTTGAATCAGATAAGACCATATTTATCACCCGCAGTTTGCATTATTTGTTTGATCCTCACTTAACATCTCGCTTGCAGAAGATAAAGGTAGGACTTTTCCAGAGAAACATCAATACCCACAATTTCTCCTTATCTGCTGACATCCTAATGTAAAGTTCACCACTGAGCTGCCAAATAAAAAAATTCAATAGGGATTTCAAAATGAAGCCACAGTGTGAAATTGCCTGGCCGTCTTAAGAAAACAGAATCCGCTCGACTCCGGACTTACAGCAAGTTCACGCTGTACACTCTTCACCGCTTACACCCCCCACGCTTTTCGCTATACACTTATGCAAATACCCGCCACCCTGACTTATTCTTCCACCCCGCCCCTCCCTCCGCTTTCCTTTGGCCCCTTGTTAATGGGGGCTGTCGTCAGAGTCTAATTGTTATGAATTAGCTAAGGCCACAATTAGCCTTCTTAATTAGCCTCACTTAATTGCTCAATTAAGGGCCACGGCACAATTGCCACGCAAAGCAAAACATGTACACATCATTGCACTGAGTTCAGCCACTGTGAATCCATGCTGATATGTACATGCTGCTGTGTTTGTTGATATAGTGTGCGTCTGCATAATGAGGCGTATTTACTGCTGAGGCTGTGTAATGCTTTCTGCATTTGCTACTCTCTGGTATCACTTTGAAACAAAGGGAAGCAAATGTAGAGATAAAACCCCCTCTAAGATTCCAACTTCTTGCTTCCTGCCAACACATCCCCTGGTTGTTGTTTTTTTTTTGGATTATTATTATTTGTAGCGTCCTTTACCTGGGCCAGATGGCTCTATGTTTACCACTGATCAACGCTGCCATCCTGGCACACGGTAAACCGCGACACCTCTGTGGGTGGTGGAGGAAACTGGCATGACGACAGCTTAACATGCCCAGCGGGACACACCAGAGGTTGTTGCCACGGAGACGGCTCTTGTTACAGCACCTCTTTTTAAAAGCGATTTGCAGGTGTAAATTGTAAAAGCTTTCTAGTGTCGTGCACGTTTATGTAAATGAAAGCACTTTCTGTGTGTTCCAACTAAACACTCGCTTTACAAAAACGAAAAAACTTGTCATACTTTTGAATAGTCTCTGATAAATTAGTGGTAGCCTAATACATTAGATTTTTTTCATTGGTCATGTAATGTCCACATTTGGTTTTTATCTGTGAAATGGTTTTATGCCGTAATAAAATAAAATATTTGTTCTGTGTCAACTGTGTGGTTGCACTTCAAAAGGGTTTGGCCCTCTCTCGTTTTTGTGTGTGTGTGCGTTAACAGCTCAGTAAAATTTCCCTTTTAAAAAAAGCCCTCATTGTATCGAATAAAAGCAGTGAGACATGAATTGATTTACAAGAGGAGGAGATGAATAAAAACAGTGGGAAATCAGCATTGCTCTCTGCCTCACAGCGCTCAAGTTGTTTACTTATTCTTTTCTTACAGTGAGGAAACGCAGAACCTTGATGTGAGCATTAAAATAATCCTTCCCTCCTCTTTTCCTTTTTCCTTTATCACCTCTCTCCATCCCTCCATCGACATCCTCTCCTCCCTCTCATGCAGGTATTATTACAACAAGCGGATTTTGCACAAAACCAAAGGCAAGCGCTTCACCTACAAGTTTAACTTCAGTAAGGTGGTGCTGGTGAACTACCCCATCCTGGACATGGCCAACTCTCCCTTCTTTCTGGCCCAGAACCACTTTAACGGAGGTTCGGCTACACCAGACTGCAGCCCAGAGGTACGAAGTTTGCATAAGTAGTTTTACAGACAAAGCAGAAATCTCCGTTATATAGGAGGTAATTGTGATTTTTTTTTAAAAGGATTTCAAAAAGCGGTACTTGGGGAAACATGATGAAATATAGCCAAACACCTTACTCCACTCCTTAATTTTTTATTAACAATGATTTGATTCCAGCGTCTAAAATCCACTCCACTTGTGATTTTTTGCTCTTATATTTCTCAGGCCCCTGCTGTGCAATCCCTTTTTACGAGAAAATGGTGATACTCATACCCTGCCATCTTTTATTCATCATCTCTAATGGTGGTCATAATAGCTTACCGTTGACTTATCATTTGCCCTGAGAGATTGTAAAATTTTTACAGATATAAATTGTATCAGAACACTGAAAGAGCGCAGCATGAACAAAAATGTCCTAAATTGGATCAAAAATAATGCTTTGACTTTACTTGTGTATCAAAGTGCTTAGATATTCAGAGGATTTTTTAAAAATGAACAAATAAATGGTGCGTTTCAAATTTGACTCTAAATTATAGATGTAGCCACACAAATTGCTAAAGGAGGCTAATTTTTGGTTTGGATGTAAGCGCCGGTGTGCGTTCAGCTTCATTTCAGACACCTGCCGTCCTAGAGGGTAACTTGAAAGTACAGTACGAGGCAGAATCATCCATCATTTGTCTGTGCCGTTCTTAAGACGGGATAAGGAGATGCAGAGTCTGAAGGAGACCAAGCAGGGGGATGGTTTTAACTTGCCCTTAAAACAAAAGAAGACATTATCCCCTTCTTCTCTTATCCTTGTCTCCGATGGTGTATCCATGTGTCATTGATCGAAAATGAAAGAAATAGAAAGCAAAGGGGTCGCGTCAGATCAGATCAATAGCGGGTCATTAATGCGGTTTGTTAAGCAACGCAGATCTCCCAGCTTGGAAGTACAGTCTCGCCTTTCAAACTTAGGGCTGCAAGGGTGACAGATACTATTGATCCGCAGTCACACAAGGGGAAAAAAAAAACCCTTTGTCCCCTTGATTCCTAAGATTCAACTGTTACACTTATTCTACCTTGTCTCCTGTTCCTTCGCATATTTTAAAGCGAGGAATGCACACACACACACACATGCTGATAGCACACGTAGCTGGCCTACTTCCTGAATGGAAGTCAATCTCTCACATCTCTCCTATTAGTCTTGCGTCCCTTCGCACAAACCGGCCCACGATCTCGCTTTCTTCTTGTCATCTATCCTTTGTGAGCACAAACTTAATCGCTGCTCTCCATTCGACTCTGTACTTTTCCTGCCTTTGAGTCTGTTTAGCCTCTGCGTCCTCCTACCTCTCTTTTTACACAGAGTCCCACTGCGCCCCTTTTTATCCTGTCCTTGCTGTGACTGTGTCACTGTTTGCATCACACTCTGCCGGGTGCTGCTGTCAACACATGACTTTACCCGGCATGGTGCAGAGGCACATCTGCTCAATTTAGCAGTTTTTGTTATGGCAAAAAAAAAAAATTATAAACCTCTTCCTTTTCTCGCTTTTTTTTTCTTTTTCTGTCTCTCAGGCCATACAGTCGTTATTTCCTCGTTTGCCCGACACCGGCAGAGGAACATCCCTGTTCGATCGGGGCACCACGGCACCGGCACCCGAAGGAGATAAACTGAGACTGGACACATTTCCTTTTCTCAGTTCAGGTGAGCTGAAGGAGAAAGAAAAGTTTATGATTATTAGCACAATTAGAAATCTTCCAATACTCAGAGATAATGAGGATAAAGTTAGATTATATAAAGGTTGTATGGGCGGCATAGTGGCAGACTTTAAACAAAGGGAGGGAGGAGGCAGAAGGAGAGGGGGACAGCAGAGAGAGGAATGAGGATATGGGGAAGCATAAACATTTATTGTTAAAGGAAATAGGAGAGATGGCTGTCCCACAGCAGCCTGCAGTGAAGCTTTGCTTCAGGTGAGGAGCCAGGTTAGCCTGTGAATTATGCATGTAGGCAGTGGCAAGAAACAAGACCAAGTCTGGAGAAATCATCCACCTCTTCAGCACGATTCTTTGCATTCGTCCTCCTTCGTCTCAACACACGAGCACCAATAAGTCAGCAGTGCGTTAACACATTTGCTTTTGTTTGTATCCGTGCGCGCTCACTATGTGCATCAGAATGCGCTCGAGAAGGCAGCGTGTAAACAGAAGTACTCACACACACACACACACACACACACATGCAGCCCTCATCACACAACCTGCACCCCACCTCCTTCCTCCCCACTCTGTTTGTCCTCAGGTCCTATCCCCCTCCCTTCTTCTCTTCTCACCCTCCTTTCCCTCCCATGTGTCCCCGCTGTCCTAATCCCTTCCCAGGCAGGAAGGCCCTAATTGAGGGTGCAGGCTTCAGTTTGTGGCCTGTGGGCGCCCATTACTGTGTTTTCATAAGCAAGTGAGGCCTGCCTGACTGATTCAATATTCATGTGTCTGCCAGCTACTCCTGGCCCAGCACGCAGAGACTTCACCACTGTCAAATTAGCCCTGCATAGTAAATAACTGAGTGAACGGGAGCAAGAGCCGGGCTGGGAGAGGTGGAGGGAGCCGCAGAGGCAGAATCTCTGAGTTGGTTGTCATTTGGAAGGAAGTGGAGTTGGTTGAGAGGGAATACTTTTGTTTGTTCATTAAAATTGAATCCCAGCATCGCCTAATATTTACCCCCCTTTTTCTGTTATAAGATGACGCTTACAGAGAAGCGAATTAAAGGGCGACGCTGTGTTTAATTGAAAAGTGTTTTATTCCAAATGAAACTGTGGCGTGTGGGAACACCAGATCAACATTATCTTTTGTTTGCATTTTTCCTCGGTGTGGCTGCAGTCATTTAGAAGCAAATCAGGGCTGAGCTTCTTCAAATGTGATTTCAAACACAAAAATAATGAATCATTCGAAAGATTTGAGCTCCTCTTGATGACTTTTTGCTGCAGTGCAGGATCTTTGTGTTCACATCTGTGTTGCAGCAGTGTGTACTACACAGTACTGGCATGCATAAATGAACCATCAGGTTTTTTTTTTTGTTGAAAGCAACTGTGCCAGAATTAGCCCCTGTGGCTCCTGATTAGAATTGCTAATCCCCCTGCCTATAATTAGTGAACATTCTTAGATGTTGTATGTCAGGAAACCTTTGGCCCTTCTGAGACTTAACCTCCATCTCTGGATCTTCTCTGTCCTAGGTGCCCCATGCTACTCCAAACCCCCGTCCCTGCTGGGCCCTTATCCTCGCAACCCACCCTTTGACTACCCTTGGGGCTTCAACCCTTACCTCCCAGGGGCCTTCTCTCTCAATAACTGCCCCAAACTGCCCCCTGGCTCCCTCTACCCCTCCCAGTTTTACCCCAACCCTTTGCAGAGCAGCCTTTCCCAGCTGCCTCACCCCTTCTCCTCCCTGCTCCCTCCAGCAGAGGCAGGTGGGGGTGAGAGGGGAGCAGCAGTGCAAACCGGTGGGACAAATGGCACAGCGGGTGGTCAGCCAGTCAGACTCTGCCTGCCGCCCTACCCGGGAAGCCTGTCAATGGGTCGGACAGATATTGGCAACGGGGCGGCGCTGGGGGAAAGGGAAAGGGTGGAGGTCAATCCTCCGGGCACGGGCCTGAGTCTGGGGCTGGGAGCCGTCAGCTTAGTCACCGGAACTGGGACAGGCCGGCAGAGCCCCACAGAGAGGAGAGGAGGGGTGAAGCAGGACCCGGAGTCAGACTCAGACCTGGAAATTACCGATCTGAGCGACTGCAGCTCGGAGAACGAGAACGAGCACGAATTTGGCATCAGGAAGGATTCCAGCCTGGCGAACCGGTCGCAGATCATGTTGGATGGAAAGAAAGGGAGAGCGCTGCCGCCCATCACGTCTCTTCCCCCGCCAGTGTCCCCTCATCCTCTGAAGAGCCTGATGCCCATCACTCCTCCTCCTCCATCCCTGCCGCCAT
Organism: Craterocephalus amniculus; assembly: GCA_036024015.1. Taxonomy (NCBI): domain Eukaryota; kingdom Metazoa; phylum Chordata; class Actinopteri; order Atheriniformes; family Atherinidae; genus Craterocephalus; species Craterocephalus amniculus. Next base: position 16,140 of record JAVQJG010080740.1, on the reverse strand, counting down.
CACTTTCCCCCTCCATGGCTCTGCATGAAAGACACAGGGAGACAGAGACTCTCAAAATGATCCACAGCTAAGACATTTTGTGATGCATCAACCATCTTACCAGTCAATACTCTAATAACTCTCTTCTTCTCTCCTGTCATTTCTGGTAAATTTTTTTTCAGCTTTGAATGATTAAACGCTCAGTCACGCCTGATAATTTTTTTTTTTTCAGCAAAAGCCGTTTTATCTTTTTTCTTGTTTCCCTGTTTGCTAAGTAAGCTTTTATCCTATAACAGCAGTCTATTACAACACTGTCTCATCCGACTTTGAATATATTAGGTGATCGATTCACAGGGTGTCGGCTGCCTGTATTGCTATCTTGTCCTTTTTGTTCAGACCTTTCAAAGCAAACATTTGCCAGCAGAACTCTCCACTTTTCTGTCTGCAGCTGATCGTTGCAGAGAAGTCAACGAGGTGATAAATTACAACACAGCAATTCTTGTCTTGAAAAATATCAACAAACAACATCCTTATTCTAACAGAACAAAAAATCCTCAGATCGATCCAACTTTAGAGATGTCTTCTAATTCTTTCGATTTGGACCATATACAGATATCCGCTTCAAAGATGTATGCAAATGTTGCCACCTAGTGGTCGTTTCACTGAAATTGTCACCTTGTCTTTGCAATCCTTTGGGGAACAATTGGCACTCATTCAATTAGTTTATTTTGCCTTTTTTTTTTTAGAAAAAAAAATTGTAACTGTTTTTCCATGTGGGTTCACTTAAATGCTAAAAAAATCATTATTTCTAACTGTGTTAACTATGTCAGTCTGTGAATATTTACTTTGTCTAGTGGATTTCTTTCACATTTTCTAAAAGGAAAGAAAAAGAGAGCAGAGGGAGATGGACCAATTTAAAATTTGTATGGATATTTCCGTGTATATATTTTAATATGGTGTACATGACATTTAATTATTATTCACTATGATAAGATTTAGCTGTATTGTTGTGATTTAATTCCGTACTTAAACATGTTGGAAAATTATAAGCTTAGGTGTATCAAAGTTTAAATTATTAATGGCAGAAGATCTGCACTCTGAAGATGTTTTTCTATGATGAGGACAGAGTTCACACTGGGAATTGTTTCAGATTTCCTTAACCCTGGTTAATTGTGCCCTTTGGTCATTTTTGCCAGATGCCCAGTGAATAAACCCTTTGGGTTCTAAAACCATGCTGGTAGACTTATTTTTCTACTTAGCATTCACCCAGTGTAACTGTACTGTAATTAGTCAAATGTGAATAATATTGGTCTTTGCATTTTCTTTTTTAAATCCTCCCCTCAAAATGTGTTTTGATTATTTTTCAATCAATGCTTTTCGTCCATGCCAACAGCAGGGATATTTGGTCTGCTATAAGACATTAAACAGTGGAAAAAATATTTACGAAAACAGTTTATCTTTGCTCTCCCCAAATCTAATGAGTGGCATCCTTTCTACGATCCAGTTTTCTCAGTACAGAGTGAACACTAATGTACAGTTTCTTCACCTCTGCAGCCCATGGTTTGTCAAGCAGTGGCAGTTTAATGATCAGTTGTGAAAGCTCTATTGTAAGGTTAATGTAAAGCTCTATGTTTGTTGAGTTGTTCCAGGAGGGGCTTCCATTCACCTCCATGTGAAATTCACTAACCATCTGCTGTAAATACCGTTTCCTTTGTGTGTGTATGTGTGTTTGCAAATCCAAAAATGGCAATGCAGTGAGTTTACAGGTCATCTTTCTTTGTTTTACTGTAAAGAGGAAAAATGGAAAGTGCAAAAAGAAGAAAAAGATGAATATCTTCAAAAGCAATAAATATTATTCTGGATAGCGGGCTGTTGTTCAGTTTGTTGAATGCATTCTTTGTGTTACGGTAACAACAAAATGAAAGAGGTCTGTCTTATGATTGTTCATTTCCTTGCAGAATGTCAAACATCAGAATAGATATTATATAATCACATATTTTAAATAATCACATATTTTGTCATAAAAACCAAAGATATGCTGTGTTTTACTATTTATTGCAAAATATAAATTAAAACTTTTTAGTTGTTGTTCCTTTGAAATCAACAACTTCTAAGAAAGGATTTAATTTCTTTTAAGTAAAAGCAAAAACAATACAAATTCAAGTTTCAGAAAGATAGCTTCAGATTTAAGTATTGATTCATAGTTACAAATTTTGTTAAGTCATTACGTCAGCTGATGGTAGTAATAATGTGTATGTTTGTCCAGCTGTGGAAAAAAACAACCGAGTAGACACAATTATGTGGGAATATCTTTTCCATCCTGAAAATATCATCTTGTTTATTAGAAGTAAAACATTTGATGATTTTAACGCAAACTGGTATGGATTTCTGCTTAAAATGCTTTCCCCACATTTAATTAAATTGTATTCATAAAATGGAAGCATTGACTAAATAATCAGATTACTAAAAGTAATCTGAAAACTGTCATGCTGAGAATGTCGCGCACGTTTGTACAGCTGAAAGCACAGCAAACAGTCACACAAGCTGCTAATTGAATTCATAGTTTATACATTCTGTCAATAATGCAGTGTTCAATATAATAGTGCCTTATTTTATGCATGTAAGCTGTTGTTCTCTTGCTTTCCTCTTATACTTTCCTACATAAACGGATAGGACACAGACAGACATAATGCATCCGCTAACAAAAACAAGGAAATAGAAGAAGTAGAAGCTTGTTCATAGAAATGTTTATTTCAAGTGTTCTAAAGCAGCACATGCACAAGTTTCCTTATTTCAGTGATAAAGTTCTTTTCATATCTTACACACAGAAAGAAATTGTCGTGTAGGCCTGAAAACATCTTGTGGTCAGATTATTTAATATTTACATTTGGATCAGGGAACGCTTGCACACAAAACAGTTTTTTTTTCCATGAATAAGGTGATAAGGAGCATTGTAGCGGGCAGAGAAGGTGAGTGTGGTTGGAAGGGCCGTGGTTTCAAAATGATTAAGTCATTATACTGAAAATCCTCCATAGTATGCTCGAAACATGTATGTATATTTGGTGTTGCACAATCCATAATTATATTTAGTCTAGCTCAGTACTGGTTGACAAGATTGTTACCCGACTTTGATAGTAGTTAATAGAAACAGACAATTTTGTCTCTAATCAAAAATGTTGCTCTCCAATCCTTTTTTTATCTGGTGAAGAAGTTTGTTTTATTTTGTAAAAAACATCAGAACCCCCCCCCCCCAAAAAAGAGGAAAAACCCTGAAACAATAAATGGCAACTTAATGAAAAACAAGTGCTAGTCCTACACTAGTTGTGGGATATGATGACAAGGCATAAAAAAAGAATTTTAGAGAGGCAGAGTCTCAGAAGTAAAGATAAACAGCACTTTAGAAAATCTGCACAAATCTGTGTCCGCATGGTGGAGATTGAAATCGTGAAGATTTTTAATTTTTCAACATTAACAGTTGATAAAATCATCAGAATATGTATGGAATAAGATAACAAACTTGAGTACAAGGAACACATCTCTTTGATTTTCGGGTCCTCAAGCAATACGTCTTTAAAAGCAGGAATGATTCCGTCATAAAATCAGTACACAGCCTCAGGAGCCCTCCTGGAAATCTAGCCTGTAAATCAGTGGTCCAACCTGGGGTCTCCCAAAGACTACAGGGGATCCCCATGACTTTGAACATTCAGAGCTTTTTCAATTAATGTCCACATATTTTCCATTCGCAAAAACGAATTAAAGCTATAAGTTGGCTTTATGGAAGCACAGGACTCAGCCAGAATGGTGTATTTATGGTCCAGAAACCAAGAATGGTCTCAGCATGTTGTGGGGCAGGAGGTGCAGGAAGAGGCTCATCAAGGAAAATAAGTTAGGAACTACTACTGTAAATAGTTCACCATACCATAAACAAATGTTGTTCTGTAAAACAAAGAATTGATAAAAACAGTAAGAACAATGTCATCTTCGTTGAGCTACAGCTCATTTAGAATTCACTGAGGAAGTATGATCAGACAAACCAAAAACTGAACCTTTTTTGGTGATCATGGTCAGAGCGTCCTCAGGACTAAATAGACTAAAGTCCGTCTGGCTTACTTTCAGCATTCAGTTCAGAATTCTGCGTATCTCATGGTGTGAGGGCGCATTAGTGCTTGTGGAACTGGCAACTTGTACATCTGGGAAGGCACAGTGCTGAAAGGTACAAGAAAACAAATGCTCTAAAACTTGAGTAAAGCCTGGTTACAAATTCAAACACAAAGGGTTCCTCTGATTCTACTCACCACTGCCACTACTACAGCCCGGAGGAAAACATTCAATTTAGCTCTACCTTCATAGTAATTTTTATGAATTTTATCAATTGAGATGTTTTTTGCACATTGTACTCTGGTAGACCTTTTTGGTTATAAATGCGAGTTAATTTAATTTGTATAGCACATTTCCAAGGCTATACACAACAAGTCAATGTGTTTTTTATATAAACATTAGAGATATTACAGCAAAGGGCAGAAATGATTGAAAGAAGTAAAAACAAAAGTAAAAAAATAAGAGAAATAAAAAATAAAGAAAGAAACCCTCAGAGAGAAAAAAAATATTTTTTAAAGTGCAGCTGAAGGCAAGGCAAGTTTATTTGTATAGCACATTTTCAGGTACAAGACAATGATGAACTGAACAGTTCATTAATGAAAAACTTATCTTATTTTTTGATTAACATATAAAAAAAATTGATATTGACCAACAATGTGTCTATGCATAACATAATGTATCTGTGGACATTTTGTTATCAGTACCCTGTTTTACAAATGCCTTTCTACCCAATTTATCTGTAGCATCTTCTATCAAATATAATAGTCTCAGAGACATAAAATAGTATTTTTGAATCATCATGCTCCAACCTTCAATTAAAATAATGTGCTGGGTGTACTTGAAAAAATTAAAGCCTGGATATAAACATTTTGAAGCAGTGTGGGATGATCTAGAGAGAGAAAAGGAAGAAGGCAGTGTCCAAAGACCAAAGTAAAGCCTTAAGATGTCCATCAAGAAACCTGGACAAGTATTCAAAGACTACTTGAAATTTTAGAAAAAGCTAAACAAAGAGGATTAAACTAAGAGCTAAGATAAACTAAGAGCTGTATATAAAATATTTTGACTTACAAGCTTATTATAAATATACAAGCTGCATTTTGGCCTTATACAGTAAATCATATTTCCATTTATATTAGTATATCTTAATAAATCACTGTACTCATATGTGTTTTTTTAATGAGGGCAACTCAAGACTTTGCACATACAATATGTTTGGATTTTTTCTTTGCATGACTTTTCATCTAGATTTGTCGTTGCATTGATAAACAATTCCTGCGCCCATAAAGGGAATTCCACAACTCAACTATGTCTGTGATTAAAACAGTATTGCCGGAAGGCCTGAAGGTCAAGATCATACCATTTTGGCTGCGTTAGCTGTATGTCCAGAGATCCCTTTGGATTATTTTAGTCTTTTAATATTTGCATCTCACACAATGAATGTCCCAAATACTTTGCAGTTTTACATTTAGAAACATAATTCTTTTGTTACCCTTTCTTCGATGGTTTTGCAGATACGTTTACTGAAGTATTGTTAGAAATGAAGGCCTTTTACTTGTAACAGAGCACTTCTGTATTTTTACATCAATAAAGTTTCTGAGTTAATCCAGTTCTGAGGCCCATGGGCAAATTACCCAATTACGTTGTAGTTATAATGCAGATTGGCTGTTTTGTGACAATGTTTGTCCACTGTGTGGCGCCAGAAGGGTAGAATAGAAACGAAAAGCTGATGAGAGAATGAAGTTTGAGCTGAAAGCTGAATTCTATAAAGAGTTGGCTGGATTTCACAGACAGTTCATTAAACAGTTCTAATTTTATTAGATGATGAAGAGTAGATTAGTGTTTTGCATTGAATAGATTAAATAAAAGCAAGGAAAGGCTAATTTCTTCATATAGCACATTTAATACAAGAGGCATCCCAATGTGCAGTCAATGTTAGACTATTAATAATAATAATAATAATAACAATAATAATAATAATAACTATAATAATAATAATAATACGTTTAAAGATATTAGATTTTGGTCTTTTTGGTTTGTACTTAATTGTGTATTTTACTAATGATATGGAACGTTTCCTGGTTATGATCCATTTATTGTATTTCATTTTCTAGTGCAGTTTGCTTTTGTTTTGGACTGCCTTGGTTTTGTAGACCCAATGTTACTATGAACTCTTTGTGTGAATATTTACAACTTAATTATATAAAGTATAAATACATACCAATATTTATTATCATAATCATTACTGACTAGTTAGACAAAAAGGCAATTTTCTGATTTTTCCTAAATTAATGACAGATCTTTCAAAAGTATCTAATATCTAAATTGCTTATTCTTATTATTTTCTCACTAAAGTGGGAAAACACTCACTTCTCCATCGGTCCAACACACTATCACAAAATGATAAGCAATGCCACATGTAAACAGTGCGTTGGAAAAGCCCTTCATGTCTGTGGCTGAGCTCAGTGTGATACTGTGGGCTCAGTGGGGACCAGTTACTGTGTAACACAGTGCGGAAACAAGCCTTTCAAATACATTACTTTTTTATTAGACAAACACACTTGAGAAATACAGTTACATAATTGCTATTTAAATGTATCAACAATTATAGTGAACTCAATCATTTTCAAACGATAAATTACTACTTTTTTCCTGAGCTGATTACTCTGAGGTCTTTTCTTCTTCTTCTTCATGTGTACTTCCGCGTAGCCTACTATGTTTTTTTCCCCACTGACACACGGCAACTTTCGAGCAGGAAACCCATAGACGTTTCGCCCGTCGCTTTCTCTGTATTCGTAGGTAAGTCCATCACTTAAACATCACTGTAACGAAGATTATACGCCGTTTGAACATTTCTGGCTTTGTCTGGGATATTTAAAGCCACCGTGGATATTTGTTTTACCGACGGTAAAGGCTTAACTCCCCCTCTCACTGCCCGAGCAGCCGACGAAAGCGTCCACATACAAGAATGCGGTGCTCGGGTGGCTGCACGGCATCTTTTCCTCTTTGGGGCAATATCGAGTTGACCATTTTATTTATCCTTTCTCGCAAGTTATTATTATTTATTTCTCCACAGACACGCAATGAGGTCTTTTGATAAACTCGTACTATTTTCATTGGCTTTGCGGTTGCGGATAGTTGGGTAAAACTCCTTCAGGTAGCAGAGGTGTGGATTTTCTGGCAAACCCATTAAGGATTTATACGATTTTTTTTTTTTTTAGGTTTTCTCCAAACTACAAATCAGCTTAATATTTCCAAAGGGAGTTGTGTTTTGTCATGGGTTGTCAGCGGGAGGTTTGTTGCAGGTGACCTGTGAAATATATCTTGATTTAAAAAACAAAACAACAAAAAAACTTCTATCACATGTTTTCTTCTGTATTGTTTTAGGTGCCCAGGTATAATGGGCCCACTTTGGCTACATATGGGTAAACTCGGCTATAAGCTGGCAACAATTCGCCATAAGTTTCCCAACTGTGGTCCAATACAGGTTGCCAGATTTGGTCAGGCAGTGTATTTGGATTCAAGCCAATATGTGCATTTAGACCAATCCCTGACCATGTGTGATTACTTGAATTTAGAGGCTGATGCCAAGTTCAAGTTGAGTCTTATTGAGGGAGTACCTGTGATATATTATTTATTTTGACCTGCCACATTTGGGCCTCTGTGACTCTAAAGTAGCTTAAAAGTAGCATGATTGCTTTACATCAAGGTTGAGCTTTAATGATCTTTCATAAACATTTTGTCCTCTCTCAAGCAGAGTGCACAATAGCTCTCAACCTGATGATTACAGAGACCCCAGATAAGTGTTATCAGATCTAATTCTTTGATTTCCTATCAGTAATACACTGTTTTTCCGCAACATGAAAGGGGGGTTTTGGGGATGAGTCCCTCCCTTTCCAGACCACTCACTCATTAGATCAGACAATATAGAGTGCGGGCTTCAGTGCAGACAGTGTTCAATAATTAGTGTCTGCGCGTTATTGATTGTCAATAATGATTTTGCTTTGTGAAACAGAGGACGTCGCTGCGCAGAAATTCTGAATTTCCTGCTTTCAGTGCAAATTGTAATTACTGTACATTAAGTACTGCTTCATTATCTCCAGGCCATCATCAACTAAAGATTGCCCTCCCTGTGTGGGCTGAGCATGCCAGGAAGCCTTCAAGTTGTTATTAATGGCAACACAAAGAACAGGTGGTCTGGCCAGTTTTTTCTGTTTGTGTTTTCATTTGTGACTTTCACGCCTGTAGGCTCTGTAAGCCTTAGCTCCGGTACAGCTAAATTGAAATTCCACTGAATGTTAACAACTTTTAGCTGCGCTCATTATTAGACGAAGTGTGCAAAAAGCATTGAAGCTGGCGGTTTTTTGAGACTGCGACATATTCCTAGCCAGGCGCTGCACCCCAGAGGCCCCATGTGAAGCAGGCCCTGCCACTTCCTGTTACGCTCTGTTAGACTACAGGAGCCCTGCACTTGTCGTCTCCACGTTTTGCAAGTGCAGACTTGTCTGGAGCCCAAAGGCTACCTTCTCTTCCTTTTAGAGGAATGTTGACTATATCAGAGTTGCTGCGCTGCTCTCTCCCTCCCTGTCTCTTTCTCGATTGTTATAGGCCTACATTAACTCACCCACATCCACTGCCTGTTAAGGGGCAGGACGTTAAACCCGGGTTGTACCATAGTGAGGCATAACAATTGGTGTCAGCTTCAATGAGAGATGCCCAACAGCTGGAATGACAGGTAATGGCACCCACAGTTGAACAGCCAGGGGGTGTCCTAAGGGCTTGGAGCTGTATTGCTGGCAAGCTGATAATTTACTGTAGTCAGGTGTGGACTTCAAAGGGAATGCAGGTATTCTTCTCTGGCTGCAGTAAGTTTGACGTACAGGCAGCAGATAATGAGAGACAGAACGGACCGGGCTGCGCTTCTTTTCTCGGCAGGTCAGTAGTGAAACCTACTGTTTTCTTCCTGGATGAGCTAAGAGGGTGAGGTGGGGTGAAGTTACAGATAAGTGTGCAGAGATGTACATAGGAAGGGGGTTAAGATGTGCTGTGCCTGTGACAGACGTTTTACCTGAAACCACAGCTGATGTCACTGCTGTGTTGCAGCGCGCTGTGATGTGCCACTGTACGTTTCTGCAGTGTTTGCACAGATCGGGGATGGATATCTTTTGCAGAGCAGAAAATTGTTGGCTTTTGAAAATGGTATTACAGGTCAGTTCCTTATTTGTAGTAATTACTGGGTTATTAACCAGGCTAGCCACAAACGGATATCTCCAAGTGGTTACCCAATGCTTAAATGCACTTTTGCATTTTCATGAGAGGAAATCACACTGAGGTCAGATGGCTCTCTTATGCATGAGAAAGAAACATAAACAGATGAAACAACAGAGTTACAACACAAAAGACACGCTGTTACAGGTGTTAAAATCAGCAATAGCTGCATTCCTTTGACCATGTCACAGTCTTGGTATTCAGATGACTTCATACAAATTGCTTGCTGTAAGTGTGTTACAAGATTATGCACGTTATGAGATTTTATTAACAGCTGCAATAAGTAACTCCAGCAGCTATTGGGGTTGATGTCTATTTTGCGAAAACCTGACTGTTTCCATTCAGCAAGAACTTGATGCTTCATATTTCATTTAGTTCACGTCTCACTTTGATTTTCCACTTGTGCTCTTACACACTACTATAGTTGGACCAACTCTTTTATCATGAGGTGATGAACTCCTTATATCTACTCGACTATATTTTGAAAAGCACCTGTTGACAATAAAATCACAGATTAAGTTGAAAATGCAAATTCAGCGGGCATGTTTTCGCTTTGGGCAAAATGCAAAAATAGAGGCCAACTACTTGCAGGAAAAGCTTTCGCAGGTTTGCAGAGATGCAGTAGCTGTTACAGGTGCTAACACCTCTAAGCTAAAAGCGGGGATATAATTTTCCTGACGCAGAAATCCTGTATGTAATAGATATTCACAGCAGTTTAGATTAACACCTCACCTGGCCATGTGCAATGCACAAAGTAAAACACCCACCAGGCTTAGCTTTATTGAAAAGAGCTGTGCTGTTAGAAATGACTAAATACATTTTAAAATGTCAACTATTTGTCAAATCTGTATACATGTTTCATACACCCATGCATGTTGTTGAACATAACATTAGTAAGGAGCTAGTGGAATGCATGACACAGTTTAGCAGACAGGAGAAAAGGGAAGAACTCTCAGCAGCTATCTCTTTCACTCAGTGGCACAGCAACGTTAAATGACAACGACGTGCTGTCACATTCTCACCTGCTGATCTTCCAGAGATTTCTCCCTGGATGGACTGAATGCTCCAGACATTTGCATTCACACATGCCATGGCTCCAGAACACGTCTAGAACATTCCAGGACTGTAGTGATGTATTTGTGAAACGGCTTCAGTAAGAAGTAAGAGAGAGTCTGCAAGTGCACCAATTGGTGAATTCGCCATTAAAAGTGGGCCATCATGGTGGATTTGAAAGTTTCTGTCTTGTCCTATGAGGTTTTGGATACAACCAATAAAAGTGGCTCTAATATCTACAGAAAAATAGATATCAAGGAGCCCGATCTGCCATTCTCAACCGGCTGTAAACAACAATCTATCTACCCCTTGTGTCGTTTCCATAATTCTATAGCATAACATTTCCTGCAGTCAAAGGAAACTTTTCAGTATTAATATTGTGCATGTTTATGCAAATATTACAATAAATATCTGTGTCGTGCTATGTCACGCTCTTTTTGCAATGACACCACTCTTTCATATTTCTGTTTATGAGTGCTCATTTCCATAGGACAGCACTGTGCGGTGGTGTACATGTGTGAACAGCAACTGCTGAAAAAGTCTGGCCCAACATTTGCCATTATAGATTAAATCAGCTGCTAATTGTTAACGTTTAGTCTTAACAAGGTACATCTTAATCTCTGTTGCCTGATAACAGAAATGGTAGAACATAAATGGATTTATTGGGAATTTGGAATGCTTATTAAGTATAATATTGCTTTAATGTTCTGTATTGGTGAAAATTACTAAGATGTCAATTGTGTATCACTAGCCCGTCAAAAATACAGTGATATAAATTTCAGCCCCATGACATCCATCTCATTATTGAACCATGGTTTCATTACTAAAAGATGTTTCATTTTATTCATTCATGTTTCAGCTCGAGGTGTTTATGTTTATAGGTGAGGTCAGAAGAGAGCTACTTTAGCAAAGATTTTAAAAAAGCAATCCAGATATTATAGTTTTAATTAGTTGCTTGTTCAAGTTGTTGAGCAATTTTGTGCCTAATTTGTCTTGTTATGAGTTATTTGCTGCATCTTAGCTGGAAAAAGTAAAACTTGACATAATTCTCATGTTTTATTCATCTGCTATCCTACTTAAAAAATAATCAACAATTATCTGTTGAGATCTAGATATGATACTTGGCTATGAAAATCCCTTTGTGCAACAGAAGCTCCGTCAGTTGTGATTTGTTCTGTCCTCAAACAAAATGTTTTAACTGAACCTAAGCACAGCTGCTGTTCAGCAGTCACATTGTATTGGCTTATTCATAAGACAGGATTTTTTCTGTTAAAGTAGCTCACATAGGCAGCTCGGCGCATTCACCTGCCAATCTCTGTCATCTCTCCGCTGTCATGTCAGACTTGGCTGTCAGAGTAGATAAAACACGCCCCGCAGCATGTGTGGTCAGAATTTGTGCCTGGGACATGTGAGGCGTTTGTGCAGTCGTGACCCCACTAACACGTACACACACACACACACACACACACACACACACACACACACACACATAACCGAATGACCTCTTCAGGGTCCAAAATGAATGCAGCCCAGTCAGTCTTAACATGCTCTTGCACCTGATAAGAGGATTTTGTGGAAGTTTTAACCCAGAGCTGCACCAGCTTGTTTCTTTACACACTAAAAACGGAAAAAAAAAGTAGAAAATGGAAAGAGTTACATCCATCTGTCCAAGTGTGAGTCAGAGGGATGGCTGGTGAGCTGATGTGACGGAGAAGTGTGCGAGCTTGAGGAAACGGAGAATGAGGCCTTTCATTTGAGGGTCCATGTGGAAAAAACGAGGCTAGACTTCACAGACGAAGGATGTTTACTCTTGAGGAGTGAATAAAAGAGAGAGGGGGGTTGGTTGGGTGAAAGATCTTTCAGTCAAGTGAGTGTGTGGAGACATTGTGCTGGCTATATGTTAGCACCCTGGCCTTTACAAACAAGAAATCTTGTATTTGTCACATTGCAATAAGTGTCACTTTGTGAGCATCATTTGAGCACTTTAAATCTAAGATTTATTGTAGATGTGCATAGAAAAAACATCTCCTAGTAGAGTTAAGAGATTGTTAATGCTTGGTGCAATTAATAAGAATTACAACAGTTTTGCTGTGCTGTAATCAGACACGTATATTGAAGGAAATAATTAACAACACACAGGACAAACCTTAGAAAAAAAAAGAAAAAAAGGAAGAGATATGTCTTTTCTTGGTTGGGAAAATACACAGTAGTTGGATATTGGGGAAGATCTGATCTTGAAACTGTCCTGTGAAGCACATCAGAACAGAATTAATCTGACATACCAAAAATAATTTGGATACCGCTCTTTTCAGATGGAACCTAATTTTAAAGTATTCTCTGCTTGGAAGTAGTGCCATAAAATAGGCAACCAGAGATGCCAGTAACGCGTTAGAAAGTAACGTATTACAGTAATCTGACTACACCTAATAATAATAATGTGTTACAATCTTCTACTACGTAATCAAATTAATATTACTCATTTCCACTATCATGCGTTACTGTAATAATAATTAATCAACTAAACACAGTTCGCTTGCCTCCCAAAATGCCTAGTGTTAGAAATCCGTTAGATTGCGCGCTACAGCTGCCGAAGACAGTGTCTTTATTTAACTCAACATACCTTCTCATTCACGGTGGTACAGAGATCTTATGAACTCGTAAGCATGCAGTTGCCTTTCTCCCCTGAAAGTTGACCTTTTTGAATGAAAATCGATACAAACACGAGTCATTCACTGCACATCACTTTAGAAAAAAATATGGCATAGAAACTTACTGCCCCTGTGCATGATGGGAGGTCCGCCTTGTCCACTTCCCTCATCAGAACTTTTTCCAAACCAGTAAAAAGATTGTTTTTTTTTTTTTCTACAAAGTCCGTTACTCATGTATATGATGGTAGGGCAGAAGCACTAGTTGAATTATTTACAAAGTTGAGAAGAGACTGACTATGTTCATAGAAGGTGAAAAACAAGTAAAAGTTACAAGTTGCAGAACATTGTGAAGTCACCGTTGTAACTAATGCACTTTCAGTAAAGTATATGCAAAAAAATGGTTTTAACTAATAAAGTAACTAGTAATATAATTTAGTTTTTTCTAAACCCCAGTAATCAGTAAAGTATCTAGATTACTTTTTAAAGTATTAATCAGTAATCGGAATACTTTTTCAAGTAATCTGTGGCATCACTGTAGACCACTGAAAAGTTATAGCTTTTTTACAATTACTGATTAAAGGAGCTATACCTGATATTTTTTAATCTTTCTAAGAAAAATGATTTCTACACGGTATATTATGTGGTAAAAAGGGGAAATCGGACTTACCCCTTTAAAGTCCATTAAAATGAATGACTCAATTATTGCTTATATGTATGAGTCCAGGATATTTTAGTTAGCGATAGTGGCTAACGAAAGTTAACCCCATTGGCGGAGAAAGAGAGCCGTCATGCTCATTTTTGTAGAATTACTCCTTTTACCACATAATATATCATGTATACACCATTTTTCTTAGAAAGATTAAAATAATATTAGGTATAGCTCCTTTTAACCATTAGACTAATTGTGGGTTTAGTAGATGCTAAATAATGAATTGGAAGTCAACTGTCTTGTTTTTTGGCTCATGTTGAGTGACAGTGAGTCAGTTTAGCTTGATATATAAAGTAAAGGTTTGATAGTGATATCATTAATATGGATTTCTGATCAGTATTGAGTTATGTCCATTAACATCTTAGTAATATGTCCAGATAAAAATAATAATTATGCATGCCTGGATTGCACATCGTTGGTACGAGGTTTGCAGCATCATAAACCATGTTGTGGCTGTGTGCAAGTACAGCAGCATATTTTGACAAAGTTATCCTCAGAAGCTTTGATTCTGGGCAGACTAAAATTCCTCCTCAAAATATTTGGTATGAGCCCCTGGTATTTCAGCTTTGTTTGGTCTTAAAATCAGCTGCTGTGTAAATAAACCTATAGGACTTGTTGATACATGTAATAGATTTGTGAATTAGTCAAGAGCGGATTTTGCCCAAGAAATGTTAATCAGAGATTTCTTTGTTTGGTCTTTAGCAATTACTGCTCCCTGGATACACACACACATGGAAGCAGTTAGGCCAAGCTGGAGGTTCACTCTGGACTGCCAATCCATGCCTGTCGATTTGCCTGGTCTATCAACTGTTTCCATGAGGCCGGTGACCTCTATATGGGGATAAGGAGAGAGTGGATGGGGCTGTTTGTTGGGGTTGGAGAGTGGAGTTTGCTTTTGCTCTAAGGAGAGATGAATGAAGTGAAAGTCTGTTAGGCCTTGTTTGAATATGTATGGATGAAGACCGGAGGAGGTTGGAGCTTGTTATATGGGATAGTTTGTTTAACAACCTTAAAATGTCAACATCGACTGGGGAGTGTTGCACTTAGGTCTGGGGGTATTGGGTTGTTCAGTATCATTAAAAACATCAGGCTACCCCACTGAAATCAAATGATTGAAGGTCATTGATTGTTTGCAGCTGCTTTGTCCAACTAAAATCAAGATAAGGTTATTGCAGTAAAACAATGTTGCAAAAATATGTTTCCTTTTTGTAACAGGAATAAAGGACAACATGTAAGGCAATGAAAAAAAATCTGCTTGTGTTTTCCTGGCACTGTTGGCAGTAATCCTATTTTAGCCACTACGTAATAGTTGTTAAATTACATAATTGGCTCTTGTCTAGTGGCTATGAATGCACCGGCCTGTCTTAGAGCAAAGGTACAAGGGGCCACTTTATTTTAAGCTAAAGGTTGAGAAGATGAAATTGAAAAGAGTCGAATTTCAGTATTATTTCGAGATATTTAACATGTGGAAATAAGAGGCATAGGACAGAGGATGTGCTAACTGTGAAGGAAAAATATGCTTGACAAGACATTCTCATGTACTAACACCTTCAGCCCATAAGAGCCACTCCCTCTTTCTCACACACACATCCATCAATGTGACTTCCCCTTTTCAGGCACTCAGCTTTGCAACACTATCTTCAGTATCTCATAGTACACCCACTGCCCTGTGTTGTTTGCTTTCTGTCAGAGCAATGACAAGATTTCTGGGATAACTTTGCCCCCCGTAATCCTAAGACCGCTGCTCTGCTGTGCTTTTATCACTGAACCTACATGCAGACATTCAGTCACATTAGGCCTTGTTATCTTGAAATGCCTTATCTCCGTTAGTTGAGTCTTATCTTTAATCAAGTCTGAGTTTGTCGAATGATTTGAGATGCTTGTGTTGTCTGGGAGCCTAATCTGTTGAGGAGAAATGTCCTTTAAAGGGGTAATCCAGAAAGAGTCTTGTGCTTTTTTTATAGTTGAAGTATTTGGAGAAAAATGGTAAACATTGAAGCAGAAGAGTTTGGGAAGTCGTGACTTTACTGAAAAAGCATGCGGGTCAAGTATTAAACACTAAACCTGTAGTGTAGTTCACATAATCCACCACCATTGTGTCCTTCATTAGACCCTCTGTGGGTAAACGCCCATGTCAATGGCTCAGTCCTTTTGTTATTCTTCTGTCAGTACAAGGTTTGTTTTCTCAGACTCAAGAAAGACTTTGATGCAAAGTAGGCCAGAATGTGTTTGTCTACTTGGGATTTTATTATTTAAGAAAAAAATGTATTTTTTTTTTTTTTTTTAACCTGTCTTGTCCAGCATTGTTGCAAGCAGAATGATTATCTGGCTGCTATTTGGTGCTGGGCAAATTTACTCTATCAAGAAGGGATTTATACTGCATGTATA
>JAVQJG010080738.1:0-11020 GCA_036024015.1 Craterocephalus amniculus | reverse complement strand
AACTTGACAGGTATGGTCTGATGCTAGTTATTTTAGATTAGTTCAGTGGCAGGTCTTTAAGCAGCTACAGAAACCTCACATCACAACCTCTTTGCAGTAGATTTTTTTCCCAACATCTTTCAGCTTACCCTTCCAATCTTTTCTCAGCCTCAAAGCGAGTTCTATTGATATTGTGATGGGAAAAAAAAAGAAATCATAAAAAATGGAGGAAGATACTTTTCTCCAACACATCTAGAGAAATACTTAGAGAAACCCCTGCAAACATGACAAACCAGAAATATTTTGCTCTCTCCTATCAATACTAAGAATGTGCGTAACGTGATAAAGTCACACACACCTCTCGAATGTTGATAAATTCGTTTTAGTCGGCTGATTCACATTTGCATTTAAGGCGGCTGATTTAACTGATTCGTTTTTTTTATCTGGAGGGAGTTAGAATATTTTAACAAGTATTGAGTTCAGCATCGTATTCACTTCAAGAGAGATTCGGAGCTATGAAGCTGCTGATAAGACTCACTAACAAGAATTTCATGGAAATATTTGTCTGAGAGCGTCTGCAGGCAAAAGGGGAGTCAGAATGCAAAATGCCGTTGTCATCCCAGCCAACCGCTGTACTCCCTTGGGTGTGTGGCTGCCTCCTGCCGCTCAGTGTGTTAGTGTTTTCTAAGTGTTCATGTTTGTGCATCTCCATCATCTGGGTTGTGTTTTTGTTTTAAAATCTTTTTTTTTTCTTTTTTTTTTTACTGTTGCATGTGCCACAAGGCCTAATAATCCCCTCACACCCTTCATCACCTCCTGCTGTTTAATGAAGTGAGGTGCAGCCTAATTACTGGGCCAGCACTATCAAATGAATAGCATAAACAGTCCCATTAGACTCGGCATCATTAGGGAAACAATTAGGCATCTGTGGGATTGTTAAGTGAATGAAGGGGGTGGAGGATGGTTCGTGGTTACCATAGGAACTCTTAACAGTGATCCTGCTGGTCATAAGAAATCAGCGACTCCATCAGAATGTGAACACTGAAGACGGTATCACACTGAGTTAATGAGTTGTTCAAAGGTGGATTATTATTCTGCTGGGCAAAAATAAGCTCTGATGTGACTGTTATTAAGGCTTAAGATTTAATTTTCACTCATTTTCTCTAAAGAGAAAACTTTTTTCAGCCTTCCATGATAGCCATAAAGGTATAAGAGTTGTCTCTCTTTCCTCTTTTCCCCCTGTCAGTCTGGAATTTTGAACATGCACTAAATGTACAATCTAATGGTTCAGGCAGAGTTCATTCAGTCGCTCCATCAACACACATTTCCACAATGACAGACTCGTACGCTCCGAGCTGGCGGAGGATGGATAAGGAGAGCCGCTTAAGGAGCTGCACATGGTATAAACGGACAAATGGAGCGTGGAGGGTGGGAGGAAGGGATTTGGGATGGAAGGAAAGAAGACGAAGGGAGCCGGAGGAGACCTAGAAGGACGCCACTTTTACGGCAGGCGAAAAACAGCTGCTGCGTTAAAATGACAATTTTCAGCTACAGTGCCGCGGGGGTGTGCATATATCTGTATGGATGTTTGTGTGGATATGAACAGAACAGGGGAAAAGAGAATAAGGGCGGGGGGGGGTGCGGAGATGAAGAAGGATGAGGGGAATAAGCGACAAGAAGGCGTGGTGATTTTCTCCCACTGAGCGGCTGACAGTTAGATGGACGATACAACCTCTTCTACTTGGGCTTTTACTCTGTGCCACATCTCTGCCTGCCCCTTTCCCCCTGCCTCTCTCAGTGTTTGTCCTATCCAGCTTAAAAGATCACATGGGTGGATCTTACCCCATTATGCTGCTTTAAATCTTTCCAGAACTTTGCCTTCATGTGAGAAGATACATTTTTGTTTAAATAGCGCGGCTTTACGATGACATATTTGTGCCTGCATTGCTCCAGATGAGCCAAGGGAAAGGCAAGCGCTGTTTAACCCCATGTGCAGGCTTTGTTGTCCCTCTATATGACAGTCAAATAAATAAAAATATATATCTTAAACTTTACTATTATATTATAGCATTCACAGAAAGCAATAGCTCATGAAAGTTGACTTGCCCTATTAAAAGTTTTTTTTAAAGTTCCTTCTAAGAAGTAACTCTGTTTAAGGAAAAAAAAAATGAATGAAGGGCATCATCCAGCTGCCACCTGGCATACACCCTCTGTCTGGTTCGCCAGCCAGTTCCACTGTCTGTCTATCACTCAGAATAAGCCATTTTCCCCCGATTTGAAGCAAAGGACTGTGCCAAGTGTCCACCAGTGGCCCACGACCAGCTAATTATGTCACCTAGGCTGAAGCACTCTTCATTAAAGCCGGATCAATCTGCCGGCGAGCGCAGGGGGCACGGTGCCAGGGCTCGCAGCTGAGAGCCCAGCCTTCGCGAAGCCTCCGAACGACACGTGTCACTTAGTGTTTTGTGAAGTCTCAAAGTTCTCCTCGGAGGAATGAAACTATCACAGGTTAAGAGGAACGAGCGCGTAGGCTCACGCGCACGCACACCAGCCTCGGCATTAAAGAGAGATGAATGACACGGTCACTGAGGTGTGTACTCTCTGTCGACATGCAGACAGAGACACTCTTTACCCAGCTTATCTCCTGCAAACACCGGCTGGGAGTGACAAAGAGAAAAGACAGAGGCTGTACAGCTTCTTTAACTCAACACTTCCTTTCAAAACTCTACATTTTTAAAGACAAATGGCAGCGCGGCTTTACGGGTTCACATCAGGGCAACCAGGAAGATGAAGATGACAGAGAGGAATTGCTGAAAACTTGGGTTGGTTCAAGTTTGTAGGTTCCACCGGGAAACAGAGGTATTTTTCTCCCTTCACGTCCTTGTTCTAAACTGCTGAGACGAGTGTGTTAGTCACAGATTACTGTGTCTCTATGAGTCATTATTCACAACTCATCGGATCTCTCTTCACTCCGTGAGTGGCCCAGTGCCATTAATTTACTGCAAAGCCGTAATTCCGGCTACACTCTATCGCTCTTCTTTCACTCTTGTCTTCCCTTTAGCAATATTTGCCCTTCTTCCAGGTGCTTGTGATAAACTATAGGCACTTAATTTGCATCCCTTTCATCTGAGAACATGTTTTATAGTCCAGGTTTAACTCTTTAGGTATATTTTAGAAAGAAAATCAAATGGAATATGCTGCAAAAAACGTTAAATTGACCTTCTAAATAGCAAGACTCTATTGTCGTGTTTTTGACGAGTAGTTCAGGCTGTTTAAATGGTTTTGTTTGCATTTACTGCTTTTATAAACACATAATAGAGGAGGGAAACAGTTTTAAATAGTATCTTTAGGCACTTTTTTTGCCATCAACCGGTTACAAAAATAATAATTTCTTTCCATTTCCTCTGCAAAAAACGATAAGACTATTTCACAGACATAAAACTGTATAATACCAATATCATGATTGCTAAGGAGTGACTACGTTAAGACTAGAAATGTCTAAGCCAGGTAGGCTTTGATGACAATTGATGAAATTTTTAAATAAATAGTGACAGCTTGATCAAAATCTCTCTCCATGGAATGGTTGCGACCAACAAGCCCTTCTTATGGAGAAAAGGTAGAGACATGCTAAATGACACAAGAACGAGGCATCACAATCATCCTCACAACCATTTTGCAAGATGGACTATGTTTCAATACCCATTTGCTATTGATACCCCATCAAAAAGACATTGTTGTTAAAAGTAAAACTGAAAAATAACATTAATGTGACATTGACAAATCTCATGAATTTGGCTTGTTACTACATTTTAAACGTGATCAGCAAAAAATTCACATTTAGAAGTTTCTTTGTTTGAACAGTCTGAACCCACTTCTGTAGCTCTGAGCTGGTGCCTGATTCCTTTTGTCTGTGACTAGAGCTCTCCCTTCAAAGTGAGAGATGCTATTTACATGGCGAGGAAAAAAAGTAGAGGACAGGGCCACTGAAGAGGTCAAGTGCTCCTTTCTTTTGCTCCCTGTCTCTGCTCTGTATAGATGTTCCATGTCATTGTGCTCCTTGAATGCACAATGGCTGCCGCGGAGCCCCTTCACCGCACAATGACACGATGATCCCGATGATCCCGATGACGGCTGAAGAAGGGCACACGAGCCGGCCTGATCGCACAGTTTCATTAGCCTCTGAACCAGCTAAGGAGCTTGTAAATGTTGGTACTGTCCCCTGGAATGGGAGGTTGTTAGCACCTCGCAGGCCCCCCAACAGTGTTTGCATAATTACAGCTTCTAACACTGGGAAAATTAGCACCCTGCACGTGCCAGCCAGCTCCCAGTAAGACCACAGTGGCACTTCCCTGTTCTATCATACAGCTTGTTAATTGTGGGGTAATTAAGACATCATAGTCCAAAGCGATGAAAAATATAATTATTTGATCTTTTGTGTTGCCGCTTTGATTTGTTATAGAAATTACACTTCCAGTTGTCCATGTGATATTATATTGAGACAGTTTCTGTTGAGTTATAACTTTCTAACTATACTCGTTCGTCATAAGTAGGAGAACAAATACAAGCAGCCGAAACCAAATGATGCCTGACAGCTGAACATAGACAGCTCTATCATTTAGCCATCTCTGTATCTCTTTGATTGTCATAGATAAATGCTGGCTGGTGTTGGTATTAAAACTGCAACAGCAAAACAATGCTGTCTTCCATGTAAGGTGCTGTTTGGACTAGATCAAGCTTTTTTTTCCTGCTTTGTCTCAGCTGATGCAGGTTTTTTTTTACTTTAGCACTTTTCTTAATCTTACTGTCAGTTTACAATAAATTCATTTCAAATTGGTTTTTGAAATGGTTCAAAACAAATTTAATCTTACCTTTTCTAAAGTTAGAGTCCAGTTTAATAGAACAGAATTTTGTCACTGGAACCTACAGGTGTCACAATATCTATGGCAAAATTGCAATATCACAATAGGTAAAAATTGCCACACTATCACTCAGTGTATACTGAAGCAGAAAATAGTTTTCAGTCTGATCTAGCAGAGCTAAACTACATAGACCATGGTCTTTTGTGGTCAGCGCACTCTTATGAACCAAATGACAACACATTTTTTGTGTCTGGGTATTTATATTTATCAAATAGGCTGTGCTTTAATGGCCTGGGAGCGTCTCGGGTGGCTGGGGAGAGGGAAGTCTGGGTTTCCCTGCTCAGGCTGCTGCCCCCGCGACCCGACCCCGGATAAGCGGTAGATAATGGATGGATGGATGGATGGATGGATGGACATCGCAATAAATATCATATTTTAAGGTTCATATTATGATAGGATTGTACCATGAGATGTGGATATCGCAACACTCCCTACTGGAATCTGATTATTATGGTTGCCACCAAGTGCAAACAGGTTTCATATACAAAAACATGGTGCAAATACAAACAGAAACGTCAGCAGGAAAATCTGCAAGTACAGAGGAGCGCTGTAAATACAGATGAGTTATGCAAAAAGAGAAAAGCGCTGCAAATAGGGTATGCAATGCATAACTTTAAATCAGCTGACCTTTATATAATCTAATCTCTGTATTTGCAGCACTTCTCTGTACTTTAAACTTTTTCTGCCAGTTTTTGCTGTTTAAATATTCATTCCCTTTGTATATACAATGTGTTTGCACGTGTCAGCCGCATAGTTCATAAACCAATTGTAATCCATTTCAAACCAATTTATCATAACTATATTCATATATAGCCAATTCTCTAAAAATGGTCTTGATAAGGAAACTAAAGAAGGACTCAGGAAGAGCAGCCATCTGCCTTGTCCGATTGGGGTTGGAGAGGACAGAAGAGAGAGAAAACCAAACACTTTGGCTCAGTCAGGAATACCTGTTGAGAAAGAAAAAAAAAAAGCAAAACCAGAATAATGTAACATACTGTATTTATGCTTTAACATAGTGAGATAAGTGCACAAAGGTGCTCACTGCATCGCAGGAGATCACTCAACAGCCTTCGCCCAGAGCGGCTTAATTAGTTTTTAGTTTTTCTGCATCATTCTGAAACAGAATTTGAGTAACATCACCAAATTAAAGGCTAGGCGAGTTCATACCTAGTGAGCAGCAGCCCTGCAGGTGTCCAGTGTTCTGTTTTAATGTTAAATGGATCCAACAGCTTTTCAAGTTCTGCTCTGTGACTCATTCACCTGAATTAAGTGCGCCAAAAAACTGAGAAACATTGTAAACCTGGGGGACTGCGTCTCTCTAAAACCGACATATCTGAACTATGTGACCTAAACTTGTTTCACATGTGAATCAAAAGATAGATCTTGGTCAAACAAAAACACTAAAGTTCCAAACTAGTGCTCAATGTGACAATGATGTCTGAAGTAATTACAAAATTTCAATTAAAAAATTACAATTACAAAACTCGTCAGTGTCTTCCTAAGGTACCCATGTCTAAAGACAACAACCTGTCTTGTCTTAATGTCTTCAAGATGTTTCATCCAACGTCATACATACATACTCATCAGAAATAAGTCAACCAAACTTTATGAGTGGGACTGTTTTAAGAAGGAGAACCAGTTGACAAGAAACATAAAAACTACGCAACATCCTCAAGTATATTTCATCTGGTAAGAGTATATCTATCTGTATTCCTCATATACACAAATAGAATTGAGATAAGAAAACAAAAAAGTCTCGCAGGAATGCTCCATAAGGGTCAGGTAGACGAGTGGTTTCTCTAATTTCCACTTACAATGAGAGCAAAATAAGAGACTGAAATACAAAAGTCATTGGTCATTGGGGTATTTAGGAGTTTTTAACGATTTGCTTCACTTTTTGGTCTTTGGTTTAAATGCTCGGGGGATCATACTCAGCCATTATGGGGTTTTCGGGAGGGTGATTGTGGCAAACAGCAGAGAAGCATGTAGGACCACAACTCTGCCTCCTGGTCTCAATCTTGAGTTGTCATTAATGATAATTTGCTTGATCATAGCAGATAAAGACTAATATCCGATCACTACTGAACTCCAATTGTCGCTCAGTTTAACTGATAATGCTTTTATGGTTGTAGTTTTTGAATAGATATCGCCTTTCACCAGCCTTGATTGAAGTCTTTATTTTGGCTTCGCTCACACACAAACAAACTCCAACATTACTGTAGCTGAACAGCAAATGTATTCATCCCTGAGGTCTCCTCTATGGAAATAGCTGTTGTTGAATCAGATGAAACAGTCTGGAATTGATATCTCTGCATATTCAAGTAGTTTGGGACTTTATCAGGAAATACATTTGAAAATGTACAACAAGGAAATTGGTAGTTTCTATAAATAGAAGGATCAATAAAAAAAATGCTGCAGAACTTTTCAGAAAAGTGTAGATTGTTCGGGGTTGACACTTTTGGACCTGACTCCTGTGGGAGTTGCAGCTCTTCAGTTTGGATGTTGGGGTGTCTTCTGCCCTTGGGGGGAGTGGTAGGTGGTATGGCTGAGACACTGCTCATTACTGGCCCCATGGTTTTCTTGCCTGCAGCACTGCAGAGACATTGAGCTACTGCAGAAGGAAGTGTAGAAAAGCCACAGCAACAGCAAACACATTATCATGCAGCAAATATAAGGGAATATGCATTCCACGCGTATCCATAGAAGTGGCCCAGTATCCAGGATTAGGGTTATGCTATTCTCCTTGGTAAGTGTGTGTGTGTTTGTGTAGTCGTCTGCATGCCTGCCTTTTTTTTGTCTGCTTGATCAAAGCAGACATAGTGCAGAGCAGAGGTCTCAGAGGTGAAATTAAAGTCTTGCTTCTTCCACGGCATGGAGGGGGGGAAGTGATTACCGTTAAATTAAAAGGTACGACCGTAAAAACGTGCCACAGCCGAACCCTCGCAATTCATCAAAATGATCCCACGGCGCGTCTTTTGCTTATCAAATTGTAAAATATTGTCCATGACATCACCGTAACAGGGGTGTAATTAATGCACTAAATCAATTCTGAAATCACTCTGTGTAGAGTGGTCCTGCTGGGATCCCGTCATTATCGCCAATTATGGTGGCAGATGCATGGGGAAGAGAGGAACGAGTAAAGCTACTGCTTCCCCTTCTCTGTAACCGGCCTGGTTCATTTCCCTTTTGTTATTCACCAAGTGTCAGACAGTGGGGCAATCCTCCATACTTTCAGCTTTGATCTTACTGCCAGGTGCAGATTATTGGATTAGTGAAATATGTTTTTAAACTTTTTCATTTAGTCATTTCTTTTCTTTTCTTTTTTTGACATTTGTTTTGAGTATGCCTTGGTACACATAGAGGTTCATGATGGCTGCCAGGTTGCATGTTTCAGAGATGATTTAGGCTAATGATTTGGCAAACCCAAATCATTAGCCCAAATCCAATGTGTGTGAAAGCTGGTACACAATGCCAAGTCTGCTTTTTAAACATATACAACTTGATCTTGTCCTTCCAAAATATAGATTTTCTCCATTCTCCTTCCAAACAAACCTACTTATTCAGTATTATCCGTCATTAACGTTTAACATGCTCATTGAGGCCTGCAGAGTCTGCGATGTAGCCTTTTGATTCTTTGCAGTTTTCTTGAGAATTGCATGGTCTGATCTTGGGCAGAACTTGCTGGGATGTCCATGCTTGATAAGATTGGCAGTTGGCCCTAGTGTTCAGTTTATGCAATCTCCAAAAAGTGCAACAAAAAAGTCAAAACTACATCTCATTTCACTACCGTACTTAAAAAGGAGCAGGAAGAAGAAAATCTTATGATACCTGCCCCTTTCTATAATAAATACACAAATAGATGGTCTGCTAGTTAATTACTTAATTATTAACACTCAATACCAAAGGAACAAAAGAATCAGCTTCTAAATATTCACTTAAAATCTTCATCAACCTCAAACCTTTAAATATTCACTGTTTATACATTTTCTTTAACTGAGAAATATTTACACACATCTTCTACTCTGTAATACATTCCACAATGAAACTCGACATACTGAAATGCACATCTGTTCTAATGTGGCCCTTGCAACATGATGTTTAAAACAAAATTGTCTTCTATTTCCCTGACTTTCTGAACTAAAAACAAACAACTTCTGCAGATTTTCTGGCAATACTTTGCATTTTGCTTTACACATAACTAATAGTGTAACTTCAATTAAATCTTCAAGTTTTCCAAGTCCTGAATTGATAAACAGTATTGGTATGCTCTCTTGCTCCCTTGGATTGGCCTTATAAATAATTATTATTGCTCTTTTCTGTAAAATAAACAAGGCTTTTAGGTTACTAATGTACGTTTTACCCCATACTTCCAAACAGTAACTTAAATATAAGGGAACAACACAAAATTCTTAGTTTAAATACATCTTACACATACTTTGCTTTGTACAAAACATTTCCATGACAGTTTGTCATCATACTACACCCAAAAACCTAAACTCACTGGTGCAGTCTTTTTGACAGTAGAACTCAATTGGCTTGAAAGTAACTGTTACCTCTTCCCAGAATAATGGGCATCAATTGATTATTTAAGGTAATTAGTGGCATATTTTCTCATGGCATTGTGTTAACACTACTGAATGAAGCAGACTTTTATGAAGGTGCTCATAGTGGTGACATAGAGTTATGCAATGGCTGCTACTTGCCATTTATTTTCTATGGAAACAATTTTTCACACACTGCTTTTCCGTCTATTAATTTTTCATGATATATCATAAAATACACTAAGCTATGTTGCTGATTTGAGACCGTGTTTACCTGATTTTCAAATCTGGCAAAGACAACTTTATTTTTTATTGAATTCTTCTTTTCATTTATGATTTATTATATCATTATTGAATAATACTTATTTATTCATCTGCAGTGTTTTAATTGTTAAAATCTTAGACATGCTTTCATTTCCACATGACTTTTTGTCTCCTTATTTGCATGAAATTCAAAGTTTGGAGAGATTATTTATTTATATATCAGTTACAGAGAGAATGGAAAAAAAGCTGTTTTCATGAGGAAGATCAGACATGTTTCGTCCTTGTAAAAAATTGGGAAGCACAGACAACAGTAAAAATAATTTCATGTTGCAGAGAAAAGAGTTAAACGGGACCTCACTGCAGATCACAAATAAATAATGGAGTTTCTTTTGTCCCAGTCTTGTCTCCCACATCTTCTCATGAACCTTCTGAAATCCTCAGATCTCAGCTGCTAACATATGAATACATACACTATAGAAACAGCCTACAAGGCTGAACAGTTGTACGTCTGGCTGTGTTTGGAAGCACTTTGAGCTCATATGTCTTTTTTTTAAGAGTGCATCATAGCTGGAGGACATAGTACTTATGCATATTGCATTTTTATGACATTTTCCTCAAGATTTTCTGACTTGCAGTGATTTATGAGATCTTTACAGTTGCACATTTCACACTGTGTATCCAACCACATTTGAACTCTTTCACTTCTGCAGAGTTCTGTTGCTGATTAAAATATGTGTGTTTGCATATAAAGTCCCACATTATGCACATGCAAAACATTCTGCGTGTTAATAGTTTCACATTTTTTTTGTGTTGCTCGCAGACAGAGGGAAAGAACCAAAAAAAAGATAACAGCGTGAGAAAAGAACATCACATTTACAGGGGATATGCTGTCAAGTTGAGGACTGTATTCAGAGTTTCTACACCAACAACATCAGCAGCATGGCACAAATGGGGAAAAAAGACTCTACTTTTAGCACTGGCACACTTTCTTCAGTTTTTATCAGACGTTTGTATCCCTTTCATACATTTTCTAACCACTGCTGAGGGATCTGAGGAGAAACAAATGCATTGAATATAGGTTACTGTATTTGAGCAAGATGTATTTTTCACAGCAGGTGGCACTTTAACAAATTAAATATAGACACAGTGACAGCATACTTTCCCACTTTATCTCTATTCAGCATAGAACCAGTGGCGGAAGTTTGGGGCCCTAGGCGAAGGCAGACATGGGGCCCTTTGTTGGACAACACGCATTGAGATGATTTACCTTTATACAGCTCAAATTTGGACAGTAGCAAAAAGCCGGTTGAGGATGTT
>JAVQJG010080737.1:0-13755 GCA_036024015.1 Craterocephalus amniculus | reverse complement strand
CTGAAGAAAGTTGTGACACATCCAGTCTTTAATCTGATCAATGCATCTGATCAGCGATTGGATCGAACTATAGTCTCCTGGTGTGATGGTTATGTAGATCTGTGTGTCATCAGCGTAACTATGGTAACATATTTTGTAATTATATTATATTATTATATTTTTATAATTTGAGCGAGTGGGAGCATGTAAGTGTTGAACAGCAGGGGGCCTAGGATGGAGCCTTGGGGAACTCCACAGGTTATTTTAGTGTGCTTAGATTGATGGTTACCTATAGACACTAAATAGTCCCTTTCTTTTAGATCGGACTCAAACCAGTTAATTGCAGTGCCAGAGAGTCCTACCCAGCTTTTCAGCCGGTCTAATAAAATGTTATGATCAACTGTGTCAACTGTGTTTAAGCGGAAGTGCACATGCTCGGACATGTGACTGGTACTGGGTTATGCCTGGCTACACCCCAGTGTTTGGCTGGATTGTGGATGTTTGGCCCACAACTCATCATGACTTGTCCAAACTGTGGTATCTTAGATTTTGGTGGATCTTTAACCCAAATGTTGGCGGGTTGTTTTGTGATCTCTTGTAATTTGTAATATGAGCAAAAGCAGCTTTTTGGAAAATTAGCCTTCAGTGACCCACTTCCAGTCTGTAAGTTGACTGATCATCTCTGATGTAGATAGTTTGTAATCATCCTTGAAAGAGGCAGAGCTTCTGCTGGAGTAGCACCGTCCTGAAAATAAGAGGATTTCACGCAAATGTCCTCTGATTGGTGGAATGTTTGTGAGGCTGTGCTACGAGTGAAGGGACGCACTTCTCGGTCCTTCGCTGCTCGGGAACAACTCACAAACAAAGGCAAACTTTTTCTCACATTCTACGTCCCCTCAACCACCTGGTGCATAAATTATTACAGAAACAAAATAATTTTTTACTTCTATAGACATGTACAATGATGCTTTTTTTAGTTTATTTTATCTAATATATAAAAAACTAACTTATAAAATCATTATATAATATAAATATTTTATGAAAGATATAACTGGATTATATTCTGGTCCTATGTCTTTTTATCTACTCTTCAGTGAGCGGCAGTTACTAATTTTCAGTAAAGTGCCAAAGATACCACCACACCCATGAATAGGCCAGAAAACAGTCTTTAAAGAGGCATAGTGGAGGTTTTTACACTCTGCATGGAAGCGTTAAATCCAGCGGTACATGTACGAACCAGAATCCGACCCAGAAACTGAAGGTCAGCGCCACAGTGGGCTGCAAAAAAGATACCACGGGGAATTCTCAGATGAGGTTTCTAGGATATTATGTTTATTTTCCTATAAAAGGCAGAGAACCAACCTCTTAAAACCTTGTTTTAACAATAATGTGCCTGGCATATATATTTAGAGAAAAATTTCAAAAACTCAACTCCAGCATTTGATCCCTGAAAATATTAACAGAAAAGTTTCGAGGAGTGATCTAATGTTGGATGGGTCTTCAGAAGTAGAGACTTTCAGTGAACAACCGTGTTAACACAACATACTTTTAGCTGCTTAATTCAATGCAAAACATTTTATTCATCCCCAAGGGTCAATTAAAAAGGCAGAGCTGCAACACAGAGACAGTCAACGCATATGAGACACACCGGATGTGTTATCCACTAACAAGTGCTCTGAGCTAAAATGGCATGTGGAGTCGGTTAAAAAGGACAGCCGAGGTTTGCTCGGCTGATACAGCACACACATCTGACAGCATTTTATTCAACACATGAGGTTCAGCCTCAGTTTGAAGCTGTTTTAGTTTCAGAACGGTTGTTTGGTAGCGTGCACGCTTCCATGCAAACAGGGAGAATTTGACCAGACAAAGAAATCTGGGAATTATTACCCTGGTGAAAGTGGCCATTTTGCTGAGAGGAAGCCTACTGGAAAACACAAAAACATGCATTTATGCTACTTTTTTATATGTTTCATTATGTCAACTTACTGTTGTCTTGTTGGTTACTTTTTTTGCCTTTTACAGAATGACAGATTATTATATTTTCCCCAGTCCATTAAATTGTGTGATACAGTTGTCTGCTAAATGATTGTTCCCTTCCTTGATTAAATTCTTCATAGTAATTGAAGTAACTGGAGACTGAAAAAGTAATGATAAATATTTTTTTTAAATTATAATTTAGTGAAATAAGATGTTTTTTAATTTAAATGAGTTGTAGAAATAATCATTTTTAAAAAACTATTTGATCCTGGAGCAATGTGAGCACTGATATGGGTATGGAAAAGTGAGAATATGCTGGAAAAGTTGTTTTATTTAACATAAAAGGTGAAACCAACACATTTTATGTACTAAGTACAGGTGCAAGATTTCACTGTCAGAGACCTGACATTTTTATATTTCAAATCCATTTTTTATGTATTCCAATCAATATTCTAATTTTCTGAGTTTTTAATTTGAGGTTTTCTCAAACTGCAAATTTTGATCAGCAAAATGTAAGCAAATAAAAGTGGAAATATATTTATTTGCATACAATTTGTCTATATGTGTAAATTTCATCTTTGAAGTTAAGTTACAGAAATACAGCACTTATTCAGGATATTCAAATTTTCCGAGTAATACCAGTAAGCTGGGGACCAGAATACCTGTGGACAGGTGTAGAAGTCTGATGGAGAGTTCCAGAAAACAGCTGATTGCACTGATGGCCTCAAAGGATTGGTCAGCTAAATACGTATTAGCTGATGAGCGACTTAACATACATTCATTTCTAATATGTTTTGATTGTTTGTTTTTTTTTAAATTATTTCTATTGAACCACAATTAAAAACAATGTCTTGAGTTACAAAATTTTTTATTTCATTCATTTTGTCAGTTTTAGTTTATTTCTGCTGGGTTTTTTTTCTTTTTTAGTGGAAGATTAGTAAACATTTTGCAGACAACTTCTGTTGGCAGCCACCCATATGTCTATATATATATAGTTCACATATTTAGCTACATACACACATTAAAAATAAACTAAATAGATTTAATGACCACAAAATTAAAAAAGGTAGAAGAAAAGAAAAAGGGTGAGAGGGAGAGACTAAAAAGAAAAAGGGGGTTATTACATATATCCATTTTGAGCTTTTGATGGTGTTTTAGCTCTGCAGATAAGGACTGGAGGGTAGATTTAGCTTTATAAAACCAGTGAAAGGGGTGGAGATGATGAGTGTAACAGAGGAAACTTGTGGAGGTGGCAAACATTTATACGTTGGATGATCAAAGAGAGAAGATGCAGGCAGCTGTTTCTTCCAGAGGCCGCTGGATTTTTTCCCATCACTGAAATCTTATCCGTCTCTGTGAGCCGTGTTGGTTTTCAGCAGGAAGTGCAGGAGGTCAGTTCCCAGACTGCAGATGCTTTCCCCTTTTATCAAGGGCAGAAAGCAGGAATATGTCGGCTTCAGTTTCTAAAATATCACTAATAATTTCTGCTCTTGTTGTTCATGAGTTGTTTGGAAATTACGGAATTTACTGTTTAATTATTCTGCAGCTTTCATGATGACTGGGGTTGTAGCTTCATCCCTGCTGCCATGTTGCAGCTTCAACGCTACGTGACTTTAAAAATGAGTCTACTTTTAAATTAGTTCAACCATCCCTCTGCTTGGAGGAAACAACACTGTACAGATGTTTGCGGCTGATAGGCGAGTAGTTCAGTTGTGGTTGAACGGAGGAAACGCTTCATGAGTGCAGAGAGAAAACATTCAAAATGTGCATCAATGTCATGAATCCACCTGGTTCACACAGTACCAGACTTTTCTCTCTCTGCAGGAGGTAAGTCTATAAAGAATAAAATATGAAAAAATATCAAATATAAAGCTGAATTTGTATTTGTTCTTTTTCAGTAAAACGTATCATACAGCTGAGTTTTATTTTTCTAATAATGGAAGCAACTCCGTCACTAACAAATGTGTGTTGGCAGATTTTGTAGCCGTGAATACACGGGACATAATAACACATCACGTCGTCTTTTCCAGTTCCTAAAACGTGGTCAGTATAAACTAGGGCAAAAATAGCATATCAAGATTTTTTTGTTATAAAATCTTTATTTCGATTCTATCAGGATCTTACATGTAATGTTTTAGACTGATCTGCAAGTCTCTGGTCTAATCAACGGAATCCGTTTCTGTATGTAAAACAGTCCTAAAGGGGATAAAACCTGACAATTTATACCAAACAAGCTTTCTGAACAGATTTTACTTTAAGGAGGAGGAAAGACACCAGCAGTTATATTAGAGAAGCCAATATGAGAAGAGTCCCATCATTCTAGCCAAGCCAACTTTATTTATAAAGTACTTTAACAAGAGAAATCCAGCTGTGATAAAAGCAAAGAAAAAGGACTTCTTCAAGTTAGAAAGATGACAGTTTAGAGCTGTTCACACTTTCATTGAATAAAAGTCTTGGTCTGGGATTGTGGAAAAATAGAAAGCACACTTCTAATGAAAAATCAGTGGCCCATGAAATGAGCCCAGGGGGACCCCAGGGGGGCACAGGAGGATTTAAAAAAAAAAAAAAAACCTTTATTTTTTCAAATTCATGCGGAGACAGTGGGGGAGACGGATAACCGGGGAAAGTGGGCATATTTATTAATAATGATAATAATTATAATAATGATAGAATTAAGTGAAAATAAATAGCTAGAAAGAGTTTTAAATATATTTAGTCTATATTTTCTCACAGATTTCTTGTTGTTGTGGCACTCCTAGTGTTCCACAAGGGCCATACTGCAACACAACGGGGGTACCAAAAGTAAATAATGTAATTTAACTTTTACCAATTTAACATAACTGAAATTAAATTAACATACAGAATGACCCATTAACCCCTAACCCTAACCCAATGCCCTGCCTTAAATAAGCTTCCAAGATTAGTCCAAGATTGCCGCCCTCAGTGCCTGCCACCCTGTAGGTGAGTCAAACTTTACCAGAATCCCAATAAATACTATTATTAAGCTCTCCACCCTAACCTGGTAGAATCTCCTAAAACAACTCTTGTTTATCTGTATCTTATGCATCCCCAGTAAAATAAAATAAAAATAAAAATAAATAAAGTTCTGCAACCCAAACCAAACTCATCCCCTCTGAATGGTTTAGTCCAGTGACATCATTAATTGTTTGGCATCCTACAAATACTGGTAGTGAGGAGCACGTTCTCCCTTTTGCTCCTGAAACACAAGGTGGGCATGGTGAGTAACATAAACCAAGTAAATATGTAAGGAAGCCAGTTTTTAATAAACAGAATGAAATTTGCTGCTATTGTTGAGTCCTATGCATATTTACTGAGCTCAGATAGAAAATAAAGCACAGAACAGACCTCCAGCCTTTGGTTGTCTTCTTACTGAAGCCTAACCAGTTATTTAAAGCAGTGCTTCTTAAACTGGGTGTTGCCAGATTATTATGAAAAATAGTTTTTACCATTTATGAAAGATTTATCATTTATCAAATGTCAACATTAAACCGTTAATGCAGAGAGAAATGTAAAGTTTCTCAAACTTGAATCAAAATGATTTTCTTTTAATGGAAGCGGATGAATCATTTAGCAAAAACTATTCTCACTGTGTGGGGGTACACTAACATACTGTGTCATATCTTGGTGGTTAAAAAGCTTGAGCAAGGCTGGTTTAAAGTCACTATCTGTTTTATCTCCATACTGACGTCCTGTCTTTGGATCCGCCGTGCCTCCGGCTGCAGGATGCATAGAAATAAGCCAGCACTCAGTATTGACTTTATAAGCACTCTGCTGCCACACCAACAGTTGTGTTTGTGTTGTCTATGGATTCGCCCGACTCCTGTCCCGCTCTGATTCGTCTGAATTCCCTCGCAGACCTTCCGGTCATCCCGCTGATGTTGCATCGAGCTGCAGACCCGCTGCTGTGTTCTGCATATCCAGGCTGTGGGAGGGAAAGTGGACCAGAAGCGCTTCCGGTTCGTTTCTCACATCCCATCCATGTCATATCTAGGTGTCTCTGGGCCAGATGGGATACAGGATAATCCCTCCATCTTGTTCCTGCACTGGAAAACTCCAGAGGGAGGCTTTATCCCAGTTAAAGGGCTATTTGTGTTTTTTCAACTTGTGTGACTCATCGTAGGGCAGCTTTGTCACCAGCGAGACTAAAAGCTTCTCAGAGGAGGATGAACCAAATTCCTCGCTTTTTGTTCTTATATTGAAAGGCCTACTCATTTGTTCGGCTCTACAGTCGTTTTAAGGGTTAATTCCTACTTTAAAAAGCCTTCACTGGAAGAATAACAGCTTGTTGGTTTGGGGTAGTTGGGTCGGTCTTTGTTAGTTTTCGCTTTGTTGGCTTGGAAAATGGCAAGTTTTTCCTTCAGATCTCACCAGGAAGTGCAGACAGGCTTAACTTACCTTGACATTGTTAATCTTTAAACTCTTTTAATCCAACATGTAAATAGTCAGAGTTCCCCTCATCTCTGCAGGCTCATACATGAGTAAGCTCCGTCCTGGAAGTGTTGAAAAAGCGCTTTTGTCTGCTGGCTCGTTGTGTTGCAAAGGAGAATGTTGCAAATTCTCCTTTGTCTGATTTTCTAGGTCACTCAATTCTCCCACGGTTTATTTCCACACCTCTCCGTCTCCTTGTCCCTTTTACTTGTTTTAGCTTCTGTTCATGAGTAAATTATTCTGACCAGGCCTGCTGCCATTATGATTAAGTAAAGTCCTCTCATTTCTTTATATTTCTCTTCCAAGCAGCAAGGTTAGAATACTTTATAATGGTCTCAGTCAACAGTTCTCCGGCTTTATGAAGGTCTTTCTATGGGCACTTTCTTTTCTCATATTCTCTCCAGTTCTTTTGGCAGATTAATTTAGACGGACTCTGACCTGTCAATCATTCAGCATTAAAAAAGGCTTCTAACTTCAATTGATGGATCGTCTAATGAGGATGCAGCCGTCCAGAGTCGGAGCAGCTAACTAGTGTCAGTGGCCATGTTTATGAGAGTTTTAATTCCTCTTTAATGAAAGTTA
Organism: Craterocephalus amniculus; assembly: GCA_036024015.1. Classification (NCBI taxonomy): domain Eukaryota; kingdom Metazoa; phylum Chordata; class Actinopteri; order Atheriniformes; family Atherinidae; genus Craterocephalus; species Craterocephalus amniculus. The sequence goes on along the minus strand of JAVQJG010080737.1, from coordinate 6,768 downwards.
ATTCTGCTTAAAACGGATTAAAATAAGCATGTAAACACTTAATTCCTGATGCAAATGTTAATTCTGAATGAAAACTTAATTCTCAATAAAGAGTCTGGTTTATTCCCCCTTTAATTTTGAATCAGATAGTAATCAGTCTGTTCATGTCCATCCAGCAACGTGTTTATTCAGAGCCTCTCTCTGGTAAATCCACCACGATGATCCATGATAACACAATTATTTATCACATCTGGTTGCTAAGAGACCTTTTATAAGCCACTTCCTGTCCAACTTTCCACCAATCAGAGCTTAGATTGAGGGTAATGTCTAAGGTTGACCATAAAAAATATTGAACGCATCTACGCTTCAAAAACCGTCTCACTGGGCTGAAGTCGTCCTTCGGTTCAGCGGCTTACGTTGCTGATGCAGATCCTGCTGATTCTTTTATTTCCATCCCCCCTTTACTCCTCCTCTCTTTCTCTGCCGTCTCTCTTGTCTTGCTCTCTTTTTCCGTCTGTCGTCCTATGAATCAAGCCATCTTCTTCTTCCTCCTTTCTCCCTGATTTCCCCCGTCGCCCGAGGCAGTGATGGCGGCCTCATTCCTCTCTGGGATGTACGGACTTATTACACTCTGAGAATCAGATTGTGTTTGAATGTAGTGAAAAACTGAGGAAAGTATCTGCTGGTTTATTCGATATTATTCTGAGGGTTGACATTCGGGAACATATGAAGGGAACGTGGACATTTAGATGGATGATGGGAAAGTAGAATCAAACTTAATTTCCTACACGTCAGTAGAAGAAATGAATGAAGCCAGTTAATGTGAGAGGAGAGGGAAGCTTCACTAATGGATTGATGGTGCTGCAAATATATAGACCAATAAAGATATCTGGAAAAAGCAAATCAGTTATAAATAAAACCTGTGACAAATAATGAACATATGAACATCACAGGAAATAATTATCAATGATGTATAAGAATATAGATAAATGTGGGAAAATATAGACAAAATAATTGAAAATATATTGACAAATATAATCAGAAAAAATTAAAATAAATGATCAATGAAAATATAAATAAATGTGGAAAATTTATAGACATAATGAAACCATAAATGAGAAAGCATAAATCAATGAACCATGAATGGAAAGAATTATAAATAAAACGGCAATAATATAAATGAAGAAATAGACATATGTCTGGGATTTAAAAATGGATCATAAGAATAAAAATAAAGCTGGAAATATGAAGTCAAATACATCTGGTTAAAAAAATATGAATTATGAAAATATGAAATACAAAGTATTGAGATATACAGACAAACATATATCCAAAGAAACCAAGATAAATTATGAATTATTAATAATGATGTACATAAATGAGGAGATAAATGTGGGAATATTAATGAAAAACTCTAGATAAAGAAATGTGGACAAAAATGCATGAGGAAATATAAATACAAACAAATTATATAAAGACAATTAAAGAAAAATGAGACTATTTTTGCCCTCTTGTTTGTTTATTTCTTTATACGTACAAACTACATGTATGTGGCTGCTTTAGTAATTCTTTCTTTCCCTTGTGAACTGTTCAGACGTGCTGCTGCCTCAGATTAAAGATGATTGAATGCTTTTCATGAACAAGTGTTTATTGAGCATGAAGGAAACATGCATTGAATTTCCCCAGGAAGCATGGGAGGTTGTTTTGAGTGCGGCTGTGCTTCCCCTGCAGATCCCCGGGGCGGCCATGGACCGGGTCAGCCTGCTGTGGCGTCTGAGGCGCCGCGCTCGCCGCGGAGTCGTCTGCATGGCCTTCTTCTGCGTCTCCATGGCGCTGCTCTACGCCATCTGCGCTGAAAACAGCGTGCCCGTCACCGACGCCATCTTCGGGGTCCGAGCACGAACCCGAGCTCAGCCTCGCACGCACTCCGTCATCAAGGTCTGTCACCTCAGGAAGCTTCATGCAAGACTTTGGGGGGCAAAAAAAACTGTACACCTGCTGAGAAAATGATTTTAAACATGTTACTTAGTTCAGTTTTATGCTTTACTCTGTAACGGTTTTCAGGTTTTATACATGATGCCATGCAAAAGTTTGGACTCCCTTCAGCTTGAACAGGGAAACAAACAAAAGTTTTTTCAACTTAAAGCAGCTGAAAAGTGAATATTTGGTCTTCATCACAGTCTGAACCCCCTAAGAGACGACGTCTCCAGGAATAGTTCTCCAGGATTTTCCAGGGACTTTCCAGGGCTCTGGCCTGTTGACTGTAGATGATCTCACACTGCTACGATAACGCTGAGGTCCGGGTCTGGAGGGGATCCGTCCCTCCTTCAGGCTGCTGCCACTGTGACTTGCTTCAGCCTTTTCCCCGTTTCCCTTCTTTAGAACCTCCTTTCCATGGAGAGCATATCTGAAGCTTCAACTAACAGATCATCTGAAGGTCTGGATGCGTCTCTCAGGTCCAGGTCTTTCTTTAGGATAGGTCCGGTTCTCTGAAGTTTCCAGCTCGTTGCTGCTGGATCCTGATTGCTGGTAAACTAAAAGGACTAAACGATGCCTTTGAGACGAGCAGCTTGTAACAAAGACTAAGGCCCAATCTCAGTCCTTTCCCTCCGTTTTGCTCCTTTCTGAGTGAGGGTTTCCCATGTAGACTTCATGGCAAAGGGGTCAGATTTTTATGCTTTCCCTCAGGAAACACTTTGCACCGAAAGACTCGTCCTAAAAAGTTGCCTTAATGTTAAAAATGATTAACAGTTGTTAAAAACTTAATGAAGAGGTAGATGTTTACCCATGACGGCAAAATGCGCTGTCAGAAATAAAAGTATCGATGTCATAATTTGCATAAAGGTTTTCATTGGGAACATTTATATAGAAAATAAGGATATAGGTCATTTTTATTTCTGTGGCTATAAGACTGGAAGTTACGGCTCTTTTTCCTGTTGTGTTGTCGCTCTGTGTGACGCGTGTGTCTGCAAACAGCCACAAGCCGACCGGCCTCCTGATACGGTGCCGGTTAGATGGAGAGAGGAGTAAGTCCATAGAGCTGCAACATGGAGCTTTAGCTTCGCTGTTTAAAGGCGAAGCTGAGGGGGAGAATTCAGATTGGGTCTAAATATGCTTTATAAGCTAGCTGTAGTGGCTCAGTCCCCCTCTGCTGTCCTCAGGTGCTGCGAGGCGGAGCCAAACCCGTGTTCATCGACCTTCAGAAGCTCCCCGGCGTCGTTCCCGGTGATCCCAAGCGCCCCATCCCGGTCCTCTCCTCTCCCAACCACACCCGCGAGGAGAAGGACTCTCCGTCCAAACGGCTGGCCAGGACACGGGAACCGTCCGGATTCTTCACTCACCTGCTGCCTCGCCCCTTCAGCCGCGCATTGGAGACCCTGTTCGGCGGCCGGCGGAAGGGGGAGCTGAGCGGGAAAGGCGGGGACGCGGAGTTCTTCGGGCCCCACGGGCTTCTGGGAGAAGTGTGGAATGAGGAGATGTCCAGCAGCATGCTGGGAAGCCGGCTGAAGAAGGTGGTGCAGAACTACCAGGTGAGACTTGGGCGGGTTTGGAACCAGAGCAGGTTGTTGCTTCATGCTGGTTAACTGGTGAACTCTCCGTCAGGCCATGAATAAATACGGAGTGAAGCTGAGCGGCCCCGGCGGCGACTCCAGCAGGCCCAAGCTGAGCGGCCCCGAGCTGCTCTGCCAGCTGAAGGAGAAGGTCGACGTCACCACTCTGACCTCCGACCTCCCGCCCTTCTCCGGGCTGCCCTGGGCCACCCAGCTGCCCCCGAAGCAGCTGACCTCTGACCTGGGACCGTACAAAAGCTGCGCAGTGGTGTCCTCAGCTGGGTCGCTGATCAACTCCAGGCTTGGCAAGGAGATCGGTGAGGGACCTTTCCCAGTTTCTCTGTCTGAGTTGCACTTTAATGCTTTCAATAAGGGTCATTGTGATATAGTCCTCTTTATATATCACAATACGGGGCTACGATATGATACATCCCGATATATCGCGATACTATAGGTGAGACAATACATCATAGGGGTGTAACGATTAATCAATATATCGATATACGATTTTATATTCCTGTGATTCAACAGATGGATATGTGCTTAGCAAGATCATAGTAAAATCGATATTTATCAATAAAGGTATTGAATCGATTCGAATCAATATTGAGAAATGCTTTGGCTGAAGCACGGAAGATTTTATTTTTGCACTTTTTTTGAGAAAATAGTGGAAGTAGCAGGTTATTAAAATATTGTTTGCACTAACTGTACTTTCATTTAAAAAAATTGTGTAATTATTGAAAATAATGCCACAAAAGGTTTAGCCCCTGGTGATTCAACTTGAAGAGGTGAACTTTTGTTTTGTTTATGCCCATATTTAATTTATAAGAACCGTAGTTTCCTGAGAAACTTCCCTGCACTGTCCAGCATCCAGTATTTATGACAATCACACTGGTTGAGTTTTTGAAGATAGTTTATGATAGATATACTGAATCGATTTCAAGTCAATGAATCGTTTCAGATTGTATCGTTCTAAATGAACTAGAATCGTTCATGAATCGTATCATAACCACAAACCGTGATATGAATCGAATCATTGTTAAAATGAATCGTTACACCCCTAATACATCACAATTTTTCTTTACCAGAATTTAATTATAAGAAAACTGTCAATTTAGTAAAAACTCCAACCTGTAACCATGTTTGACATGAAATAAGAGCAGAGAGCTACGTTTCACTATAAAATAAATAAAACACTTGTTCTTTATGTACAAAGTAAATAAAGAAATTAAAATTGGCCTCATTAGTAAAGGTCTCACATATCTGTAGCAAGATACTACCACTTGGTGCAAAATAAAAAGTGTGTAGCTTAAAATATGGAAAATATATGAACGATGGTCACACATGCAGTAGAATATTTCCATTTTTGATTTCAAAGTATTCATCAAAAGAAAATAGTGGTGCTGAATATTAGATAACATGTTTACTGTTATCCTTTTAACATCATCTATACAAAAATCTTAGTGCTCTGGATTCTTCAATACAACCGTGATGTAGTGTTTAATTTACATTTCAAATAGTTGATTTTCACAGATTTTGTAAAATGTTCATAAATAAGTTTATATTAATGTTTGTTTCAATTTATGATTAACTTTATATTTGTTTTAAATTTAGAGAGCTCTGTATGTTGTGTGAATGGTAGGACTGGCTGTGTGCGTATTTCTTTTTGTATTTTCATTTTTATTTATTTATTTTTTGTGTTGTTTCTTATGGTGATGCATATATACTTACATATATTCTTTATTATACTTGCTTTGCATGTACTGTATCTGTATTGTTCATCTGTTCTTTTTTTATTATCTTTGAAGATATAGAGGACCCCCTTGAAAATGAGATGATGCATCTCAAGGGGTTTATCCTATTGAATAAATTGAAATTGAAGTGTAAATTTCTGATGCAAAGGTCATTTAGGGTAATGAATGAATAATAAATGGCACAATAGATCTGGAAAATTCTTTTCAATTTGATTAAAAATAGTGGTGCTAAGAGGAAGGATGGATCCATGCTTTCATGTTTCCACCTAATTCTGACCCTACCTTCACCACATTCCCAGTCTGTGGGCTCACCACACCGTTTCTTTGCTCTGGATGTAGTAGTTAATAGTTTATAGGTTGCTTATCTCAGCCGTTCTGGGTTTGCTGTAACTGTCACATGATCCATGTTTTGTTAGTGCTATCTTACGCTCGGTGTGAAGCAGCAGCTGTAGGATCTGCTGTTTAAAGACGCTTCATTCCCATTGAAAGCAACACCTGGTGTTTACCTCGCTGAACAGGGCCCAGAGTCATATCAGTGATGGAAGAATGAAAACAGGGGGAACTAACTGACTGCTGGGTTTGCAGTTCAGTAAAACTCAACTTGCAGATGCAAGAAGTGCAGAAATCGACTCTAAAAACGACAAAACAACTGAACACGTCAGTGCTTGAAGGAAATGAAAGTGTTTAAATTGGGAATTCCTGTAAAAATGTCTCCTTAGACTCTCATGATGCGGTGCTGCGTTTCAACGCTGCTCCCACCAACGGCTTCGAGAAGGATGTGGGCTCCAAGACCACCGTCAGACTCATCAACTCGCAGGTAAACACACAATCCCTCATCCTCCCATCCGTCAGTCCATCCATCAATCCATTCTACTGTCCATCCATCCATTCTACTGTCCATTCATCCATCCATCCATCCATTCTACTGTCCATCCATCCATTCTACTGTCCATCCATCCATCCATCCATCCATCCATTCAACTATCCATCCATTCATCCATTCTACTATCCATCCATTCATCCATTCTACTGTCCATCCATCCATCCATCCATTCTACTATCCGTCCATCCATCCATTCTACTGTCCATCCATCCATCCATTCTACTATCCATCCATTCATCCATTCTACTATCCATCCATCCATCCATCCTTTCAGCCATCCATCCATCCATCCTTTCAGCCATCCATCCATCCTTTCATCCTTTCATTCAGCCATCCATCCATTCCACTGTCCATCCATCCATCCATCCTTCCATCCATCTTTTCATCCATCCTTCCATCCATTCATCCATCTTTTCATCCTTACAGCTATCCATCCATCCATCCTTTCCTTTCATCTTTTCATCCATCCTTTCATCATTTCATCCTTTCATTCAGCCATCCATCCATTCCACTGTCCATCCATCCATCCATCCATCAATACATCATTACATCCATCCTTACATCCATACATCCATCTTTTCATCCTTACATCCATCAATAC
>JAVQJG010080718.1:0-13624 GCA_036024015.1 Craterocephalus amniculus | reverse complement strand
AAAGAGTGCCTCTTAGTGAACAGGGCAAGTAGGAAAAAAGGGCACAGTCAGATTTTTGAGAGGAAGGAGGAGGCCTTACAGTTATCTCAATTAGATTTGGTGACCATTAGAGGGGTGTATAAAATTAACTGCAACGACTCTGAATTGTGAATAGTATTGTGACTTTTGGCTTTCTATATGTGTCTTGTCTAGTCTTTCATAGCCTGTAAGAGTACCACTTTCTACCTCCAATGATGTAGATGTTTTCATCCATTACAACAGCGGGAGCAGACACATTCTTCACTGTTCTGTTCTCCATCTTTGACCACAAGTTTCTGCTGATGTGATACACCTGCGGTTTAGGGGGGGAAGAACTCAGCTGAAGAAAAAAAGTCAGACAGAAACAAACAAAGACACTTTCAAAGTCACTTCGCTTTACCTGTATCAGCCTCACAGGGTTCTGCATGGCATCCTCTCCTCCAATCATATAGATCCTCTGATTGGTTGCAGCGACTGCGGGGTACAGCACGGCTTCAGGCATGGGCGCCATCCGCTCCCACTGGTTGAACATGCTGCTGTACCTGAAAGCAGCATTGAGACATTGTTCACGCTGCATGTATCAGGTTTCTGTTACTACCAAAAGAAGGAGCTGATGCAGGATCTCACCTTTCCACGCTGTCTGTTAGCCGCCTGTCTGGTCCCAGGCCTCCCAACACGAAGATGAAGTGCAGGTAGGAAACACTCTGATGGGCAAAGCGTGGCTCCAGTATGGGCTCTGCTGTCCTCCACTGGTTGCTCTTGAGGGAGAGAGTGTAGACGGCCGTGCTGACCTGGCTTTGCTTTGTACTTGTCATCAGGCCTCCAGTCACATACAGGACGCCATGAAGGGTGACGTACGATGCCTTATAGAGGCGAACAGGCAGCTTGGCCAGCCGATGCCACTTCTGGATCTTCTCATCAAAGACTAAAGCCTCCCTCGATGTCTGCTCGTTGTTCTTCCTTCCTCCCACCACAACCAACATATCGTGGTGAGTGCAACGGCGTGGTGCTTCCCAAAGTGGTTTAAAGCCTACCCCGGAGTCCTCGGTGCATTTCATGCTTACAGAAAACATGAGCCGTCGGACGGATTCAATTAACTCGATGCAGAGGGTGGATGAGCGGATCAGCGGGTCGTTTGAAATGAACTGGAAGAGGTAGGTGGGGTGGATGTACCGAAGGCGCACTTTCTTGAAAAGGTCACTGACAGCTGCACGCCGGGGTGTAGGGTCATGATGGATCCATGTAACAAGTGTGTCAAAAACCTGCTCTTCTTCTGCACATAGACTGTCATCCTCCAGGAATCCCATCAGCTCGGGTAAGGAGAGCTCGCGCAGATCCTCAGACACCGACACATCGGAGAAACACTTCATGGCCATCTCTTTAGCTTTGTCTCTTAAGCTGCCACAGTTCATGATGTCAGAGAGTCGTATCATACTTAGGCAGTTGTCTGGGCTCAGCTGCTCCTGAAGGAAGCTTGAGCAGACCTCGAAAAGGCGGCCATATTGCAACATGGACGCCGCCTGCATCAGAGGGAGAACGACATCCATGCTGATACTAATGAGTCCGGTGTAAACATAGTCAATGATGCTACTCAGGATGGTTGATGGTAATCCCTTCAGGTCAATCCGTGTCTGCTGTCTTTCTATGAAGTTGCTGCAGAACATGGCTTTGAAGTAAGGGCTGCTGGAGACGAGGACATTGCGGTGGCAGGGAATTTGTGTGCTGCCTGAACACAGCAACACATCAGTCAGGATGTTCTCTTGTCTCAGTCTGTTGAGCTGCAGGAGCAAGCTGGAGGACTGCTCTTTGTCTCTGTAGTGGCGAATGTCAACTTCTGGTGGATCCATGCCGAAGAGCGATGGAGTCGTCACTGAAATGCATGAGATAGTTAGACATTGATTTAATGTGTTGTTGTGGCTTCATCTATGTAGACAAGTCAAGAGATGCAATTTGTCACTGAGTGACCATTTCTGGGCTTGAAGTAATATTTATCTGCTTCTGTGTAAAATAAGTGGCATCACTTTTATGTAGAATACAGTTAAGAAAATCAGAGATACAATTTGAGATTATTCTAGCCCATTTTGGTCATGTGAATGGGCTTTATGCACAACTCAACTACTTCCTGAACGTAAGCCAGCTGGTTTCTGTCTTGTCTTTCATTACTGGACGAACCGATTAATCCAGGTGTGTCTGGCCATTTACTGAGGTCAGACACACCTGGATTAATCAGTTCGTCCAATAATGAAAGACAGGACACAAAGCAGCTGGCTTAAATTCAGGAAGTAGAGTTGTGCATAAAGCCCATTAATAGGAATAAAAGGATTTTATGAAAATCAACAATGATTTAAAAACAACACGGAAGCATTTGTTTTAAAAAACAACCCAGTAAGAATTGATTATAACCTAATCAGGGTTGAATTTCAGGGATTTATAAAGTATTATTCTAATTCTTCATTTATTTTTTTCAGGTAATGAATTAGATTAATTAAAAAAGAATCTAACCATATTGGAAATACTGTTTATCTCACACACATCTGTAGTTTTCTCAACCAATAACTGACATAGGTATATACCACTGCATCTAGCACAAACACCATATTCAGCTCCTTCCCTTGCATGCACAGGGCCTGTGTATGTCTGACCACGTTTTGCTGTCTAATCTTCCAAAGTCTTGCTATTTTTCTTCCAAATTCATGTGCAGCAGCTTGAGCTGCAGCATTGTAATCCTATAGGAGCAGTTTTGTTTCTGTTTTATCTGGCAACGCTGCAGTTCTGTACAAATGTTTATGGCTACAGCCTGTGCCTTTCCCTACAACGTATTATACGAGTGCAAAGTGTGCCGAAATAAATTGCTCTGCACTTAAAGTGACATAATAAAACAACTCAGTTTAGCAGCACTGCAGTGGGTAAAATGCAAACAGTGACTTTATTTAGATGTTGCAAGCACCAAACAGACATCAAATGTCCCTCACAGATCACGAAACCTTTCTGCAGCTCTCACCTTTTTCCTCTTCTTGATCGGCTACGTTTCCTGGGGATCTTCAAAGCAAGTTCTCAGCAGAAAATATGATGTCTTGACATTTTCCTGTACTTTCTTCTTGCTTTTCGGGTTGATGCTGCGTGTCTCTATGTGCCTCTCTCTTTGTAGGGGAGCGTGTTGCGTAGTGTTTGTTGTTATGGTCGCTTTCCACGAGGCCGTGTACATTCCTCCTCTAAAAATAGTGCCTCTCTTTGGCAATACTGCTGCAGACCCACATGTGACATGTAATAGAGCTTTCTCAGAAAATATCCCACTCAAGCGCTCAATATCTGTTTCCCCACCTCCATGTTTTTCTCTTTCCTCTTCCTCCAATATCACATTCTTCCTCCCTGTCTAAGGCACACACTATCTTCTTTCATGACTGTAGCCTGAATTTGTATTCGCCTCATCATCTATATCTCTGTCTGGCACATGATTGTAGCAGTAAAAAAAAAAAAAACAGCACTGATACTTGATATCACTCATTTTGTTGGCCGCTCAATCTGCCTGCTGGCTGCTGGAACACAGAGAGGTATAAAAACAGGATTACATTACAGCAGAAGCAACATAAACACAAAGACGTTTGGAGGTCGACATTTAAAAAAAAAAGGGGGGGGGGGGTAAGTTTGTGTGAAATATTCTGGCTGCAGTTGCTGACATAACAAACAAATCACCGGGAGTTCAGTGAGATTTACATCACATCAGGAGGAAGTTTGGGGTTAATGCAGGAAAATGACAGGGGTTTATAGTGCTTGGCCAACTGTACTGTTTGGCTTCACTTTTACAGATGGCATTCATTCTTTAAGCATTAACAAAAAAAAATCTTAATTTAACTGTATGTCAACAACAGATGCTTGCATCTCTCGTCGCTGTGTTCTTTTAGCTCAGAGCTAATTTCCATCTCATTTGTTTTAAAGCTCCCTGAAACAAAACAAAACAAAAAAAATGCTCATTCGCTGCTGCTTTTGTAGAGAACATCCCACAAGGTACCAATATGATTGTTCAGCCTTTCCCTAAAGCTTGGAGAAGAATCAAAGCTTGTTTTTAGTCAAATGTATGAAAACACATGAACAACAAGACCAGAGAGCATTTGCACTTGTCACAGTTACCGATATGGCGTTGGAATTTTTTCTTGTTCTCGGGCTTGTTTACACACCTCGGCAAATTGTGCACAAAAAGCCGCTCCTGCTGCCGACGGCCAGTTGAGTGCAGTTCAATCAGTGTTGCACTGGTTTTTGCGCCATAAATCAGTTGTGCCTTGTGGTCGTCTGTGCAGACAGTTTGTAGCACACAGGCATCTCTGAGGCTGCCTAAACGGACGCATCAGGTACGCAGCTGTTGCAAGACAAGAACTCTTCCCCCAGGCTAATGTTAGTGTGATATTAGAAAACTGGGGTCATAATAATCCCATGTGTGTCATCAGAGCAAGAGTAACTTTTGCATAGAAAGCAGTCATAACTAAACAGCACCATCTAGTGGTCCTTGAAAAACCTTTTAATATGCAGTCAAATGAGGACAAGAGATGAACTTGCTCCGTTTTTGCAGTGAATTTGTCTCATGGATCCGCAGAGTGAAGGCAAGAACCTGACTTTTTCATCATTCAGCCCTTTTCAACACTTCAGCTGCAGCCTTCAAAATTAAACAAGTCGTCTGTTATCTTTTTTTCCCCCCTTCATTTTGACAAAAAGGACTCCTTAATGTCCGCCTCTGGGTAACTAGTTTATATTAAAAGTTAAGGCTGGAGTACGCATTGAGAGCAGAGCGTTTACACACAGCAGCAAAGCTGTTGCCACCCACCACTCGGTGCTGTGTCTTCATATCACCAAATGATTATCTTCTCATAAGCACACAGTCTAATAGAGCTCATACCCAGGGGATTTAGATCTTGCTGATTTGTATTGAGCTTGTGTATGCGCGTGAGGGCAGACAGCTCTCACTGGATAAATTAAAGGCTATTTGACAGCAAAACGTACAATGAGTTCAGTCTGTAGCCTACTTGTCTACGTCTGACTGGCGTGAATCAAGTGCATGACTACGGGCAATATATTATTTTGCTTATTGATTCTAATTTATCATTCTTCCCCGCAAAAAAGGGGGTCGTGTTGAATTCACTTGGGTAAAAAGGTTCTGGATTTCATAAAACACAGATCATTGACTATAAACATGGAAAATCAAAGTGCTCATCCTTAATAAAAGACCAGATAATGATTCCCTTTCATCCATGTTTGCTCATGTAAAGGCCTTTTTTTTAAATTAAATGAGTGTGAAAGTGAATGAGAACATTTGCATCAGAGCTATTCTGTTGTTCTGCTGAAAAGTAAAAAAGGCAACATGTTACAAAATCTGAATCCATTTAAGATTATTATGACCATGAAATCAACCAACTCAGTTGTATGTTCCTTCTGAAGATGTCTCTGTTGTTGCTCTGCTGTGAATTTTCAGATTATACAACGGATTGTCGGCCTGTCATGTCTGTGTAGATGACTTGCCGGTTGCAGGGGCACTGACTCTGAGCCTGACTAAGCTCGCTGAGACCTACAGCCCAAACAAGCTTTGCTTCCACACTGGAGTTGGGCAAAGCTTGCTAAATTCCTGTGATTTGTGCCACTGACGTTTTCATAAAATGAGTCACTGGCCAAAGAAATGGGTTATCACTTTTGCCGTACAATATCAAACGTCTTGAAACTCCTAAAGCCGAGCAATAAATGTTCAGATTGGTAAGGCTGCGTGTCTGCTATTTCAGGCAAGAGTGTCTTTAGAGGCATCGGTGGTTAATGGTGGTCACGTATACGAGCCTCGTACAGCTGTGAGAGTTTAATTAAAAATTATACATCTATTGATCAGTGGGAGCATGAAACAGGCTTTAACAGCTTCTCTGCTGGAAATGCAACAGCAGAAGATATTCACACATCCTCTCGTGTCTGTAAGACATCATCTAACACAAAGATGTGCAGCAAAGGAATATGCTCAAGCTTGAAAATGTCAGCTGCATCCTTTTTGCAGACGTTCGTTGTTGTTTTATCGGTGGATTGCTACAGATAAAAGCCAGCCATGATTCATGTGGAAAACTGGGTCTGGGTAGATGAAAAAAAGAAAAAAATATGCAAAGATTATATCTTCAGCATTACATGGCCTTTTCTTCTCAGCTGCATGCTCAGTTATTAATAGCTTCTTCTTTGCTGATCAGTAGATGGGGCCTGAGTTTGCAAAGATGACACAGCTAATACAGTCAGAAGTGTCTCAAAGTGTGGTTTGCGCACGCCTTAATGTCCCATTTGATAATTAAACAAACCCAGATGAAATGTTCACTGTATACTCTACTTGTGTGTAAAACGTAAACTTTATATATGCTGTAGTATACAGCAGTATACTGTGTGCAGTATAGCTGGTTTTAAGAAAATCCAAAGAGTTCTTCCAAATCATTCTGGAGGTTATTGTATCCACTAGGTGTCAGGCCAACGTTATGCAAATTCCAAAGTGGTAAACGGCTTTAATCATAGAAGGATTTCCATCAGTGTAACTTGATACCTAAACAACTTAGATAATAATTTTTGTGCTATTTCAAGGCTGGGATGTCAAGTCTCCAGAGACGTGAAGCGATTAACCTTCTGGTCCAACATAAAACTGTTTTCTTACAATTGCAAACATGCACACAGTGCATGAGAATAGAAGTGCTAATTTATTCAGACAGTCAAAAAAAAACCTATTAAAACAGACAGTGGGAACAGCACAACAGCCTCTATAACCAATCTGCTGAGGGGTATTATTCTCAGGTGCAGAGATCCGCATACCTTTGATGAAGAGATTTCAACGCGTAAATCAACAGAGGGAGGAGACGAGAGAAAAGGCTTCAGCTGTGGCCTACAGAGACAAAACGGGGAGGGTTGTGGTGTGAAAGCGAGAGAATGAGTGTGTTTCTGTACACACATACAAAAGCAGGGATGAGGTGTTAAAGGGCTTACTGTTAGCTGCTTAAAATTCTTCTGATGTAACCAACACATGCAGGACATGTTATATGGGGGGGAAAGGGGGGTACAAAGTAACACATGTCGAGGTTGAAACACATTCGCTTTCAGTTCAGTCCTTGTGCCCTCCATGACACCTCTTAGGTTCCCTAGCATGGTGGTTATTCCTTCAGTGCCCATGTGCAACATGGCAAACAGCTTCTATCCATGTCTGCTCTGAGTGATTAGTGAATGTTAGTTAGTTTTGGTTTATTCTGTGGGCTGTGTGTTGCTCTGCCTGAGGGAGGGAGCCCCCGGGGGGTTGGGTGAACGTGAGTGTACGTACAGGAGGTATTGATATTCCACTTGCAGCAGAAGCTGAAGCCAGTGTCTTTAAAGTGTCAGCCCTCAGCAGCCAGCCAGGTGTACCAAAGGTAGAGATGTGCAAGGGGAGGTGGGATCGGGGAAGGGAGGGAGTAAAGGGGTGAGACAGAAATATAGAGGGAGAGTAAGGCATGAATGAAAGAAGGACTACAAAGGCAAAAGAGGGGAGAGCGGAGCAGATGGAGGACATAGAAGGGTGGAAAGGAACATTTTGGCGAAAATTCTTCAAGCTGAATTTATTCTTGTGGGGTGTCAGCCGTAAGCTTCACGTGGGTTTGACCAGACCTCGTCTCTTGAGATGAAGTATTTCAGGATTCCTTGATCTCATTGCTGAATTTGTGCAGCAAACACCATTTTTAAAAACAACACACAACATATTAATTTATTTGTTTGCTTTTACAAGCTCAGAAAGCCAGCATGTGTTGCTCTGAAACAAACTGCAGTGAACCATCGAAACAACTGTGGAATCTACCTGCAGATCCCTTCATTTTCTGCAACACAATGCCATAAACTCTACACTTCAGTGATCGAGTGGGAGAGCACATTTCACCAGCGTCACCAGTCATGCAAATCCAGCATTACACAGTTAAACTACGTGGATGACTTTGTAGGCCTTTTACATTAGAACTACATCCACAGTTTTATTGCTCTGTATGAGGACTCATGTCACATGACAAATGACAAAATGAAGATGAACAGATTTATAAAGCTTGTATTTACAAATCAAGCCATATAAGATAGCATGATAAAAGACTGCAGGAAAAACTGAGCTAAAACATTACCCAGTTTTGGCATCCAAACAAAACGTTCAAACCCCAAGCAATTATATTAGCATGTAACAAAAACACGAAAACAGCCTTCAGAGCTTCTGCTAATTTTTTCACTTCAAGCAAACCACACAAACATGGTGTCATAGCAAAACAGAGCTTGCTGATTAAAAACATGTTTCTCTCATCACTGTGGGACGAATACTCTGAGCTTGCAGTCAGAGTAGAAAACAAAAAGAAGGCACAAAATCCCATATCTTGATTCAGACTGTTTCGCATGTCTCAAGCTCTTCTTTGAGACTATAAATCCAAACATCCATTGTAGTTGAGAAGATATTCATTATTCATTTTGTACTGGAAGCAGACAAACTGGAAGTTTAGGTCATCAGCATCAAACCATGAAAATACAATATCTGCATTGAAAAGCCCAAATGAATGAATGAATTAGTTAATGACTAGTGTAAAGGCAGACCAGTTTATTCCCCTCTGACTTGTAAATGAATATGTAAATTTTTCGGTTGACATTGAAGTATCATTGTGAAAGCAGCAAGTTAATTTTGTAAATGCTCAAGGTGGAGCAAGTTTAATATAATTCATAGACAGTGTTATTTAAATGAACTTGAGGTATGTTTGAGAAGTCACAATATTAAACAATAAAACAGAAAAGAAGAGAAACTGATCCCAGGTCTGACATGGTCCAGATGAAAACCACACATGAATAACTAGAATTAGCTTCATATGCATTTTTATAAATATAAGAAAAGTTAATGCTCTATATATCCATGTATCCCAAGTCAGCAACTTTTAAAATGTCAGGTTCCCATGTCTGAACATTTATTCCAAACACACTTAGCATCAGTGTTTAAAAACTAAACAGTCTGAAGGTTTTTATAATATTTTAATGATAGCATGTCATCCGGGGACACTGGTGAACTCTGTCACATCTGGGTCTCTTGCTGGTAAATAATAAAATGCCAGTGGATTTTCAGTATTGATTCCCGTCATTTTTTAAGATTCCTGGAAATATGCTTAAAAATTGTGCTGTGGTTGGCTGCCACAAACATAATGACTCTACAAATAAGAAGAGACCGATCTTTGCTTTGCAGCAGAGACACAATAGCCCCGATAAATGTGGTAAGTCGCCAACTATAGACGGTCCACATTGAAGTCTGATAAGTTTGGAATAGTTTCGTGACTGATGAGTCAAAACCTTGCTACCAGTACCACAGATCCATTGCCGGTAAAATGATGACACACTACACCAACAAAGCCTCCTGTAACCAGTAATATTTCATAGCTTATAGACTCCTTTGTAGCTTATAATAACCCAGTCACAAAAGTTATTTGTTACATAATGAATCATTCCAACTTTGAGCTTATTTGCTGTTGAAACATATTAGATCACAAGATCTGGAAACAGAACATGTTGCCCTTGTGTTGGTTTGTCCAACCAGGCTCCGGCAGATAGACCTTTGCGACATTTGTTCAGTCCTACTGCCATTAGCTTCCCATCTTTTTCTAGCCTTGACAGCAAGGGAATCAATATAACTGTATAAGATGGATCATTGTCTAAATAAATAAAATAAAAATCAAATTATGAGAACCAGTTGCACACTCAAACACAGACACTGATATGATGCAGGGTTTGATTTCACCGAACAGACAACCAAGGTCACTAGACAACTGGGTTGTGATGGTTCGCACCTGATCGCATGATCGTAGACAGTCCTCCCCCGCCCCCATGCACAGACACAGACACGTGCGCACACAGGGAAGCAAACTCCCACCAGCAGGCAGATCAACGTGTGTTCTCCTGTAGCAACTCCAACAAAAAGTAACGCACAACTTACTTTTTGTTCACAAAGGATTTGATATGAATTTCCAGCAACAGGAGAGATCAGTCTGTCTGCACCGCCAATCATTTGTTTATCCTGTCTGTTAAGTCTGAAAGATTTCAACAGTGACAATAAATGCCCATAATATATTTGAAAGAAATTTAAATGAATCCTCACAAATGATCAGAAAATATATTGATTTCAGAATCAAAGAACGAGAACAATAAATATTTAATAAGCATCCATTTTCATTACGATGTTGTAGCTGCTGCTGACAGTTTGAAGACTCGCAGGTCTTCCTTCGTCTGTTTGTAACATGCTGCATGCCATTTAACGATCAGCTGTTTTTAAATTCTTGTCAGCTGTACAAATTTACACCAAACGCAACAGAAGTGTCTGAGTCTGAAACTTGTGGCAACACATCCCAATCTGAACTCCATTTACAGCTTGTGGCGATTTATAGGCCTAATTAGTGCTGCATTACACAATAGCAGTGTGATCTTATTGTGATGAAGATGTTTCATTCAAGCAGGTTTTTAGACATGTTTTTAGCATAGTTTACTTTTGAGGAACCTGAAAGTGTAGACAGAGACAGTACAGATGGCACTGGACACAGCAGTCCATAAATCTGGAATCCCCTGGGTCCACTGTCTGCAACTTTGAGAAACAAGATTGTCATTTTCTGGCAAAAGTTTCTTTTGAAAACAAATTCCGAACACAGCTGTCAACAACTGGGACTTAATGCATTTAGACATGATCAAGACATATTTCTAATGTTTAAGCAGCATCAGAATAAGGAAGAAAGGAGATTTAACTGACTTCAAACGTGACAATTTTGTGCCAAAGGGGCTGTTCTGACTTTCTGAATTGTGTACTTCCCTTCTAAACACAGGGAGAGTATTTGGCAGGGATTATGTACCCATCCGACTGTTTTCCCCCTGCTATAACAGACCATTACAATACAAGCAAAGTGAAATAAACAGTGTACGTGTAATGTGATGACTTCTAGCCTATGTGGACTGAGTATATGTAATATAAATAAATAATATAGTTAATATAAGTGTTTTCATGTAGGCTGTTATGACACAGGAATGTCCACACCATTTCAGTGTCAACAAATCAGATTCTGAAGTAAACAATGTGGTAGGGATTTACATTTTCATATTAGGCTACTAAATGTCCTTCAGCCAATTTCAAAGTGTGTCTTCAATTTAGCAGTTGGCAAATAGTTAACAGAGGTATTTTAAGACTTTCTCATTTAAAGTTTCTGGAAGGCAAAGAACACTGAAAATCATTAGCAGACCAATGAAAGTGAGATATGAAGGCTGAGGTAAATATTCTTCATCGGTTTGTCCCTCTTAGTTTTATCCTTTCACATAACTAGAAATAACTTTATCTGCTGCGTGGAAACACAAAGAACAACCTTAAAATCAGCATTATTTCTAACACCTGAAACAGCTCAAACAAATCACCTACTAGAGTCCAATCCTTCGATTATTAGAAGCTCATCATCCCCACGCACTTGCTGGCCACTTTATTAGGTTCATCACTGGACTAGACCCCTCTGCCTTCATTATTCATGGAATAGAAGGTGTTTGAAACAGTCATTTGGGATTTTGTTTTATATTGATGTGATAGTGTCACACGGTTAAGGTTAGCAGCCCATCACTGACGGGAATTTCTCGTTCACGACCCCCAAAGTGTTTTGTTGGATTGGGATCTTGTCATTATGGAGGTCATTGAACTACAGTGACCTCATTGTCATGTTCAAGAAAACACTTTGAGATGAACTGAGCTTTGGGGCACGGTCAGGTATACTGCAGCCAAAATGTGTCAGGCATAGTCTTTCCATTCTCCTTTGACCTCATGCAGTCTTCGTTTTATCAAATAAAGGACCTCCATTTCATAAAAAAAAATCTTTCTTTTGATGTCATTCTCACAAAACATACTGACACATGGAGTCTGCAGAAGCGCCTTCTTATGCTTCAGTGGTCAGCAGTCCTGTTCCAAAGCTCTGGCCAGGTGGTAATGGGAAATAAAGTCACGGTATTTTCTGATGTAGTTTGCTGAAAAATACTCTCATACTGACAAGCTCAAAGCACTTCTCATTAACTCAACTTTTCCTCACGTCTCCCATCATTTTCTTCGGGCATTATCGCTCTGGCACCCTTCCTGTTGCTTTCTGGAAACCTGTTCCACGTCTCTTCCTCCCTCATTCCTCTCACACTCCTCACTCCTTCCTCCCCCTCATTGCCCTCCCTTGCTTGTCTAAACATCCAAATGAATGCCATGTATTTTCCTGTAATGCAGCTGGGGGGATCAGGATGACTGTTCTGACCTTGTCTAAAATTGGCAGTGTTTTGTCAAACCAGATCGACTCGGTGTCCGCGTATGTATGTTCATTTAAAAGAAGCATTGGGAGCTGGCCTCATAAACAGCGATAACGTCTATCTGAAGCAAACATTACGGAGTATATCTCCTGCTAGTGAATACACCGTTTAGCACCGTGTTTACTGGAGTAGCAGAATATTGATACAACTAATGTTCCAACTGTTCGAGTTCAGGACCCTATCAGCAGCTTTTAGATGTGCTAAGTACACCATCTGTCTTTGACAGAGTCGCAAACAATAGAAAGAAAAACAAAGAAATAGAAGTCTGACCCTGTTTTTTCGGCTGTGTTCAGCCTCCGTGGCCTCAGGAGCCGTCCTCACATTTGTTTCACTAAGTGCATTTAGCTCAGTGGAGTGCATCAGTAAATCTACATTTCCAGGTTTTGTTAGTTTATCGGGGTTGGAGTGTCTGTTTCTTGCCATTTCATTGTGTGATTGAAGACAGAGTTTTGATTATCTTTGGAAAAAAAAGCTCACAGAACTGAACAATATGTTGTTGTTATAAAAAAACATTTAAAGTGTCTCTATTTGTACCAAGGTGAAAGTCAGTTATCAATCGGTTGTTTCTTTTTTGACCCTGAACTCAATTTGCTGTGAGAAAGAGCCTTTTTTTACTCATAACGATACAGTTTACATAACATGTTTGCCTGTCTGCTCAGATTCCCGTAGCCTCAGAAAACATGTTTCCGAGATGTGACCTTTTACATTGTTAAAATCTTTTGTAGGACTTCAAAATAATTGTGGATTAAGATTTCTTTTTCATCTTCATAATTATTTATAAGTGAAAATTTGAAGTACAGCTTTACTCTATTTATTATGAACTGTAGATTGTCAACTTTCAAATTCACTGTAGTGGATACTGACACTGGATATTATTATGGACATTTGTACAGAATGTACAAGGTCAACTCAAAAGAAAAAGCTCAGAAATTTTAAGCTGTAAGTAGCAGCGACTAAATGCAAGCTTTCTGACAAGGACAAACTACATAGCCAAGCAGATGCCATTCAGAGGTTGGTTAAATAGTTTTATTTGCCCAGAAGGTTTAAATGAATCTTCAATTCTTTGTGTCAAAGTAGGAATATAATATATTATTTGATACCACAGTATTACTGCTGTTTCTACTCTTTTAAGCTTGTTATCTAAACAGTTATAGTTTGGCTACAGACTCATATCACAGCTAAGTTTAAGTGTGGTCGGATCTTTTGTGCAGCATAGTTGTCTCTTCTTAAATTAGACCGGTCCCATAAATATATATATATTAATTTA
>JAVQJG010080715.1:0-10904 GCA_036024015.1 Craterocephalus amniculus | reverse complement strand
TTCCTGCAAAACACACAGGCATCCCCATCTCTGTCTCATGCTTCATTCCCACCCCAGCCAGCCTGAAGCCCCCCTGCTGAGTTAAATGGAGTGTGCTGGCGTCAGGGGAGTTGTGTGTGCTCAGCTCAGCTCAGCTCAGCTGGGCTGCCCGTGTTACAAACTTGGTGTGTGATTATTGTCAGAGCCAGACTCCTCCACCCAGGACGTCTGCGCTGATGGGTACGATGGTACAGTCAGACATGGAGGGAGGGATGAGAGAAGGCAAAGGGAGGATTGAAACTGAGGCAAGAGAAGGGCGGGGAGAGGGAAGAGAATTACTGTTGGTAGGGGAGAAGAAGAAAGGTAACAGGGACTGAGGAAGGAAGGAGGGTGAAAAGATATGGGAAGGGGAGCAAGCTGGAGAAGAGCCAAGCATCAAAGGAGAGAAAAAGCCAAGCAGAGCTTGGAAAGACGGATGTACATCTATGGGGGCAGACAAAGACAAGGGAGGATGCAGAGGGAGTGATATAAAGAAATGGAGACAGAAGAATAATGTGCTGGGAGTAGAAGGAAAGGCAGTAGGGAAATCAGCACTGGAGAGAAAAAGCAGGCGAGCCCGGGAAGGTGGATGGAAAGAAAGCCGGGGAAAGAAATTAGAGAGAAATTTTTCAAGCGAGTGATGTGTGCTGTGATTGTTTTCTCTCTCTCTTTCCTCCTCTCTCTCTGCCTCGCTCTAAACGGTCGGGATGTGGCCTGTATCTGCCGGCAAGAAGGAACTCAATTTGGGACAATTTACTCTGCAGTCTCAGCCCTGATGCACCTCAGGGACAGAGAATAGAGAGAATGAAAGTGAAGGAAGATAGAATCAGCAAGCCACACACACACACACACACACAACATGTGCCTGGCGCACAATTGCTGCCGAGTAGATTTCACTTAGTTAGTTCTAACTCTCCCAGGCGGTCAATACGATTGAGTTTATAAGGCTTGGAAATGAAAAGCCAAGGATAAGGTTAGATAAACTCTGTGCTATTTGATTTCGGCCCACCTCTCTCAGAAAAACCCACACAAGACAGATGGCCAGAGGGGATACGATAAAATCGGGTAGTGCAAAGGGTCGTGAGGGTGATTAAGACTGAATGCGTTGCGTGTTTTGACCCTCTCTCCGTTCCTGCAGTGGCATCTCTGCGTTGATGAATGCTAATGCCTCTTGCCCTGGAATTCAGGGGCTTTGTCTACCAAATATTTTAAATAAAAGCTGCCAGTTAAGAGACTTTTAGTCCTGAGAGTTTGAGGTTTCATGACCTGACAGTGTTTTCTGTTTCCATACTGGCAGGTTGGCGGCCTGGAGGGACTGTACACCTTGAGAGACAGCAGGGGGCGCCCCGACAGAGCCACCTTTGAGCACAGACTCGCGGCTGCAGCGGGGGTAAGTGTTCCTAAAAGACACAGTAAAGACTTGGCAGAGCAAAATAATCCTTTAAATGTGAGGACGCGGGGAGTGGGGAGGTGGGTGTGACGTGCACGGTCTGTGGAAACGCAGCGGGAAATAGATTTGTAACTACGGCAAATCAGAGTGTTCAGCTACTTAGACATGACTGTGTGATGCATTTAGCGCGGCCATGTCGAGGAGGATTCACTCTCTGGCATCAGTTCTGATTTTACCCAGTGTGGATATGCAAATGGAAGTTCATTTGGCGAGTGTTTGCTGTTTTAATCAGGATCCAGTGTTGATTAATGAGAAGGATGCAGGAATTAAAATAATGACAATAATAAAAAAAAAATGGAGCCATGTGGTGAGTGATGGCTAAAAGTTGCTTCTATCGCTCCTGTGCCTTTTGTGCCTCCTCCCGTGCCACTTTTGAGCAAAACCGTTCTGCATCACCCACTGAGCACACAATGGAGCTTCCTGACCGGGCTTCAGTTGCCAGGGAAACCGTCACCCTCTGAGACATCCCATGACAGCATAGGGTGAAGGAGGCGGGTTGAGAGGAAGGGTTTGGAGACGTGGCTTTGGCTTTGTCCATTCTCCAGGGTGAACAAGACCTCTGGCCCTTCCTCTTCACTCTCACACACACACACACACACACACACACACGCAAAATAATAAATGCAGAAAAAAGAAAAGCGAAAGGAGCATTCCAGTCTCTCTGATTTAGAGGTATCACCAAAATCAGTGTGCATGTGATTAATTGAAGTCATTTATGCGATCTCCAGTGACTCCATGTATGCTTCATGATTTCATTAAACTGTAACTTTAATTACTTTTCTACTTTCATAACTTTAGGTGGAAATAAATCTACATATTTGAAATGTCTCCCATTTTGTAATGAGTCATTTGTTTGATGGGTCGCACAAATAATCTGCGGGGAAAATGAACATTCGAACGTTTATGCTGCTGTTACATCCAGAGGTGTCTTCCATTAACTTCCATTTTTATCACATTTTTTTCATGTGAACAAATACTTTATAGCTTCAAGGCAAGAAAAAATGATAAAAGCATCACCTTAGTTTATTATTTTCAGCTGAAAGCGTATGATATTGTTGTAGGTGTATGGAAGTCATTTATATTGGGTTATTTGCTGTCAAGCCAATTACAGCATGTTGGCTACAGCAGCTGGCTTTTTGCCAACTCCTTAGCTCTCCTCTTTCTACCCACCTCTGACCTGGCGTCTGCTGTTCTTTCTCTTCGAATCACACTCTGTACCGTGCATCTCATGGCATGGTTCCCTTTAAATGTTCACCACTTACTGCCTCGTGCGAAAGCTTTCACACTGCGAGGTTTGAACACTTTGTTTGAGCTCAGTGTTGCTCAACTCTCCTTTATGATCAGGAGTTGCTAGTTTGAGGAACATTGTAAAACATCGCTAAGCTCAAGGTACGTATGTTAATCAAGGAAATTAAAGAAGTTGTTGCTTTGTAGAGAACAACTTCTCTTGTTTATCTTCCTTTTGATAATTCCATACTTTTCTACACTAAAATGTTTATTAAATGGCTTTAAAATCTAGATACAAGCATATTATATCCTGTGTTTTTTTTTTTTTTTTTTAATAGTCTGGCTGCTGTTTGGTGCCGGGCAAATTTACTCTATCAAGTAGGGATTTATACTGCATGTATAAAGTCCCTCTTGAGTAGATAAACTTTATTAAATCAAACTCTTAATGCTGGACTCGACCGGAGGGGACAGAGAGAGAGAGGAAAGAGATAGATAAAAAAAAAATAAATAAATAAAAATAATAAAAATAAGAAGAAGAGTGATGGGAGAGAGGGGGAGAGGAAGGGTGTGAGGTATGGGGGTAGGGACAACATACACCATACAAAAAACAAACAAACAACAAAACAAACAAAAACATGTAATCCAAACTACTTACAACGTATACAACTAAGACCATCCTAGCCAGTAGGTCATTACACAGCTATTAATAATACTAGTAGTAATGATAACAAAAATAAAATTATAAAATTAATAATAATAATAATAATATTAATAAAGAGAAAAAGGAATAGGTATAAAATTTTCCCATTTTTGCAGGGATTTGTTCCTGTTAGGGTAACATTTTCACAGATGTTTCAGATATTGTTCCAGTCATGACTACATGACAATCCTGCGGGAGCTATACTAATTTTTCTTCCTGATTAACATACAGTAGCAGATGGCAACATATGCTGTATAATTTTGACGGCCCCTCCACCAGGTGTCCTTTTGAGTTTGTTTTGCAGGCGCTGCCAAGGTGATAAGTGGCATGAGCTTCAGCTTGGCCAGGCATGCTTCGACCATATACTGTAAGATGACCGCTACTAGTCTGCAGTAGAAAAACTTGCTTTTATCATTGTGTTTATCTTTAGTAGACTTGACTACTGTAATACGGTCCTGCAGGTCTCCCAGAATGCTGCTGCTCCTGTCCTCACTAAGACCAGGAAAGTGGATCTTATAACACCAGTCCTCAGATATTTACATATTTACAAAATCCTGCTGTTAGTATACAAAGCACTGACCACTTTAGGGCCAAAATACATTCAGGAACGTCTGGTTCTGGATCCCTCAGGTCATCAGGGTCATGTCTGCTTTCTGGTCCCAGAGTCAGACCATAAACACATGTAGCATCAGTTGTGTGGTGCCCATTAAAAGCATTATCAGTGTAATTATCAGTATTATCAAGTAATTCTGGTGTTTTCAAAGTGAAAGTATATAAAGTATATAAGTATGATCAGTATTGAAAGATTCTTGGTGCCCAGCAAGTGAGGCATTACAACAGGTTCAGAGCAGGCACTAAGCATCAAAAACAAACTTTGAAATAAAAAAGAAAGCCCATAAAGAATACAGGATAAAAGTTAATTATCTGTTGTACTCATAAAAGGCAGCAAACAGAAGAGTTTTTAACCCTAATTTTAAAACAGCTGAGAGATTCAGCCAACCTGCAGTTTTATGTACTTTGTTCCACATGTGAGGAGCATAGAAACTAAACGCTGCCTCTTCTTGTTTAGTTTTGTGTAAAGCACCTTCAATTGTCGTGTATATGAAACATGCCGCACAAAAAACTTGCCTTGGTAGTTAGAACAACCTGCTTTTGTTAACTAACTAAATAACTACATGTTATTTTGGCTGCATCTGCATCCATCCGATGATGATACACATCCTCACACATTACTTTTTGAAAAAAGTGTGTTTCTGGCATAGGGCTTGTTGATGCAGTTTTGAAGCAGGCAGTAACAGAATATATCCTCACCTCTGTTAACGGCAAAAGTCTTCCTAACGTTTAATGGGTAGATTCCATTAATGTATTAGAACTGTGTTAACTTTGGCAGCTTTACCTGAAACCCCTCCTGGATTTCAGGAACTTATAAAACATTGTGTACTGTACCTCTCAGTCGACCTACTGACCTCAGAACGAAGGGCATCATAGTGAAATGTAATTTCACAGCAGAAAATATGATGTGTTCAAAAGATATTTAAAAGAATATGGCGAAAGGCATGACGTTCAAGGTGCTTTAGTTTTTTGTTGATTTCTTGTCCTTTCTTTGCAACTTAGTTTAGTTTAAAGTGGACCAACTTTCTGAGCTTAGAAAAAAGAGAAATGTTTTTTCTGATTTGTTGCTGATACACCACCTTCAGAAAACCATTTGTGTCTAAGACGGTGTGTCATGTTACTGCTGTATTTTTTCACTGCAGATCTGCTGAACCTCTTCAGTTTTAAATCAGGGTTAAAAAACTTTCTATTCGCCGTCTTATATCATAACAACTGATGATTTACTTTTATTTCTTGCATTAATCCTATCTTCTTTGAGGGTTTCTCAACAAGTGGCATAAATAATTTTATATTTTAAATAAAATTTTAAAATAATTTATTTATTGTAAAAGTTTGTTTTTAATATTTCTTTATGGTTTCTTTTGCACCCCGCTGTAGTGATTGTTTTATGTGTTTTATGTAAAGCACATTGGATTGTCTTGTTCATGAAATGTGCTGTACAGATAACCTTGCCTTGGCTATAACACTGCATCACAAACCAGCAAATTAAAATCAGGAGAGATCTAAAATAGTCAGGCATGAATGCAGACAAGCCCACCATCTTTCTTTAAAACTTTCAGACTTCATTAGTTAATCAATCGCAGTCAGTAGCCTACATATTGTAAGTTTCCATCTCTTGGTGAGAGGTAGGCCGGTTGATTTATGCCACTTGTTGACCTAATGGACCAGCAACGTGGAAATATTCCACTCTCGAACAAATGTCGGGCATTAGCATAGAATCAATAAGAAGAGCAGTCCAAACTCGGAACACATCTGGTTTCTGCTCTCTGCCTTAATTAGGATGAGTTATTGACATGTAGTTGGACTAGTTGCCCCCCATAATTGATTTAGTTCTAGCTAAGGAGGAGAATTTTTATGCAGTATGTGAAGATTGGCATTTCTCAGTGTAGTTCCTGTGAGACTTTGCATTGTTTCAACAAGTTTTCCACATCTTAAACCACCATTGTCTCACATTTTAAAGATAATAAGCTTCCAAAATACTGTCCTGAAAACAGCTTTCCCCTTTTTTCTTGACACTCTCTTTCTGTTTTTTAAAAGAAAAAAGCACAAAATGGATCACGATGTGTTGTGAGAGAATGTAATCATGAGCCTCTGTAATTTGCAAAGTGATTCTTATCAATACCTTTACCTGTTCTTTTTGTCTGGAACACAGAGCAATGAAATCCGATGCCTACATGCAGAGAACATAAAGCATAAATATTGTATCGTACTCAGTCAGGTACCACATGTAAAAACAGTGGTATGGTGCTTCAAGGCTCTCTCCAGCTCAGAGCAGGTTTCTGTTATCAAATTATGGAGAGCCAGTGCAGATGGTCACACTTAATATTCGTATCATTCAGCCTCATAGAGAGACTGATATTGCGCACAGAATACATTGAATCAGATAATGCCAATTATCAAACAAGCATATAGTGCAAGGAGAAAAACATTAAGTGGTGTTGGGAATAAACATGCCCCTTGTCTTTCTTTTTATTGCCATTCAGGTGTGCTCTCTCTCTCTCTCTCTCTCTCTCTCTCTGTCCAACTATGTCTGTAGCTCCCTCGCTCTCTTATTGTACCTGCATAATTGCCTTTCCCCTCCACTGGCCGCAGGGGAAGTGGAGCTCTCACAACGTTACTGTGGTAATACTGATTGATGGAGTCGATACTCGTGTGGTTCCAGAACATCGAGCATCGCCGCGCACAGACATGACAAATTTCGGGGAACAAATTATAATGGTCTGCATCATGATTAATTCCCTCTGGGGAAATGGAAATATTGTGAATACCTATGAACTCAGTGAGGACATACAGTAGCGTTACAATAGAACCAGACTCGGGGTGCTTTGGTTTCTATTGTCCTGCTCAACAGACATGCTGAACGATGAAGAAGAGGGAGTTCATGGCTAAGGGTGGTCGGTAATACATGGCAGGGATGCAAATGGTTAATCAGTCATATTTCAGTATAAATTATATAAATCCAAAATCCAGAAATGTTGGAATGTTCTTTAAATCTGAACATAATTAAAATTAAAAGACATTTAAATCACATGAGCCACAACAGAATATACGTAACATAAAGACATCAACATTTTGCAATTTTACCGCAAAATGAGTTCATGTCAAATATGAAGCTTGCTACAGGCCTCTAAATAGTTGCCATAAGGCCAAGAAATGGCTGAAAAAGCAAGAATTATAAAAAAAGTTTCAGCTGGGAGAACATTTAGCCAGTAATTATGTGAAATGAGATCAGTTCACATAATTCACAAGAACACAAGGGATGCCCCGAGAGAGGAAGAGCTGCCCAGAAGTAAAGATGGGCAGAGGCTGTCCAATTTGTGCAACAGTGCATGAAAAGATTGTGGAATACTTCATCAACAATGTTTCTCAGTGTTAAATTGCAAAGCATTTGCAATCCTAAATTTGTAATTACTAAATGGGCTCATATTTCCAGAAACCACTGTGGGTTAACAACACAATCCTCCATACAATCTGCAGAAGCAACTACAGCTCTGTCATGCAGAACGGAAGCCATGCTTGAGTCTGGTCCAGAGGAACCATCATGTCCTGCGGGCCAAGACTCATTTGAAGAGGACTGTGGCAAAGCGGGAACGTGTTCTACAGTCCGATCCGTTCAAATTAGTCTTTGTACAGATCTTTAATCAGTAGAAAACATTTGGATCATCATGAAACAAAAGCACATCAAGTATGACCGCAAACAAAAAAGAATGGGACCGAATTCCAACAACAAAACTCCAGGGAGCCATGACCTCAACGACCAGACAGCCTCATGCCATTCTGAAAAGAAAAGGAGATGCCACACCATGGTAAACATGTCCCAAGCCAACAATTCTGAGACCTGTAGAAGTGTCACATTTGACATGAGCTCATTTTATGCAAAAAAAAAATGGGTTTGACATTTCTAAGGTTTAACATCTGTTCTGTTACGTTCTGTTGTAAATAAAGTACTGACTCAAATTGATTTGAAGGTCTTTAAGTTTTCAATTTGTTCATACTTAGAAAACATCCCAACTGTCCTGGAATTCAGGTTTTACATGTGATAAAAACCGGCTTATAGGCTATATGTTTGGAAATGGCTCAGTTGTAAATGTTTCATTTAATCACAGATTAAGGATTTTCACTCTTCTCTTTCTGATATATAGAAACTCTGTGAGCTCTGAGGTGGCAGAGTTATGGTTTGTTATCAACGTCATGGCAGTAATCCCACATTAAGATGGTGTTTCAATGTGATAGCTAAGTGTCTGTAACATAGCAGTTGACAGTTTGCTCATTTGCTGTCATTATGGCTGCCTGGCCTGATATTTATCACAACTGGTGAGATACAAACACATAAATGAAGAGTAAATACATCAACTCAGGAGGTAAAACACAGCAAAAGTCTTGAGCCATCCATCAGGTCTTTATACCTTGCTTTCGAGGAGCTAAGCTTTTTCTAAACTTTTCAGGTGATAACATAACAGATTGACAAGCATAACATTGTGTTATTGATTTAACAAGGTCATTCTGAAAAAGCTGTGAGCAGACAGCTTGGCATATTGTGGCAGACTGGACAGCTGGAGGAAAAAGAAGCATCAGGCCTAAAGAAAACTTCTGCCATACATGAATAACATCTGAAAGTGATGTTCTTAAGAAACAGGAAATAATCCAGCAAAGACCTGATTCAGGGTTAAAGAAATGCATCCGGCTCTGGCTGTGGAAAGCTGGCTGTCAGTAAGTCATTCTTTAGGAAGGTAATGGGAAAAAAGTCTCAAGTATGCCAAATGACAAAAGATCTGGACTTAAAATCAACAGCACCATGTCTGACCGCAACATTACTGAAGCCAGGATGGATCATCATGCCAAAAAATGAAACTAACGGCAGCATGCATCGAAGACTTTAAGATGCCAGTGCTGCCATTTGTGTAAATTACTCGAACAAATTACAAAAAAAATCCTCTTAGACATTTCTAAGCTGTCAAAGAATGAAAGTGTGCCAAACCTACAAACTTAGCATTGGCTTAAATACATTTCAATAAAAAGCAGCTTTTCCCCGTTTTCCTGGAAATACATAAATAACTCATGAATTTTGAGAGTTGTGAATTACAATGATGATAACTTGTTGCCTATTTGTCACTCACCTGTCACTTGGTGAACTGATGTGAGCACTGTATTAGTAACGCTGTGATTTCTTATGAATCTTGCATGTGCTGCAGTCTACAGAATCTAGTTTACACGTTTCTGTCAATTCATGACACCTTTGTTTAAACAAACACATCTTCTGTCTTGTTGTTTTGAAAAAGGTAAAGGTGTCATATTATTTGCATATGTCCCTTACCTAAATCCATAGAGCTCTTTATTGCAAAAAATCTAAAAACAACGGGATACATTTCACCTGAAAGTGCGTAATTGATCACTGACTAAATGTGTCACTAATCATTTGAATATCAAGGCTGCTGTCTCGGTGTCACTTTTCTGCCTTTGCTAACAAGCCTTTAGGATCAATCAAAACAAATTAGCTGTGTGTGCAGCTAATAAGGTCAGGCCGAATGAGATCAGATTTACTTACAGGGATGGTCAAAGAAACGATTAACAGGAGCCCCAACTGTCAATCTAAGTGGCAGGTTTACCTTTTAAAGAATCAACATGGGAAACGTTTTGGACAAAACTGGCTGCAAATGTTATCAGTGGCCTCAACCACTTAGCCAGAAGGAGAAAAAGGGAGCGGAGAGGCTTTATGTTGAAATTGTTATCAATATATGCTTACTCACAGGGCCTTAATTATTGCGCACTGGTATCATGAAGCTGACAATGCAAGGTACAATCACTCTCTTTGGTCTTGGAAACTATAAAAACATAAGAAAATTAACAAAAATAGTAAAACAAAAGCAGATATTAGAAGCATAGCAATTTCATTTGTAATTATGAAAACCCTACAGGAAATCTTTGAGATTGGTTTGTGCAACAGCTCTGATGCTTTATTTCTTTCTTTTTCTAAATACCCCCCCCCACACACACACAGGGGCTCAGTATGATGGCTCGTATGTCTCAGTATACATAGCAGGGTAAATGACAGCTCCTTCCCATGAAAGCAATCACACATCATATATATGCCCTGGGAAATCAGTGCAGACGCAATCAATTTGGACATTTAAGTGTGTGTGTGTATGTGTGTGTGCGCTTTTGTGTTATCAGGGAAAAGTCTTTGCATGAGGTGCAGAAGCTGTAATGATACCAATTTCTGCATGATGTGGCCTAACCGAGCTGAAGAGACAGTGGAAAGCGGGAGAAAGAAAACACAGTTGGAAAGGTCACAGGATCGGTAGGAAACTGTAAGTTAGTTGAAGTCTAAACCCATCAACACTCTCTTGACACTCCCATTTTATCTAAAAATCTGAACATTAACAGTAACAGCAGTATCATAAAATTACACCATGAATGAGAAGATAAAATCTTACTAAATCAATAACGCTACCTTTGCATTGACAGTGCCATCAAACATTAAATAGATTACTCAAATAAACTACAACAACCAACATAATATAAAAAAACCCTATAGATGTTTGTAATGTCTGAGAATCTTTCTGTTAAACTTGAGTTTGAGGAAAAATCTGATCAAAAGATTGGTGGGTGGGACAGTCTCTAGTCTTCTGTTATTCATAATCAACAATAAACAATCATTTAAGTTTATTTTGCATATATGGCTCAGCACAGTTCATATTATAAGAAATGGTGTTGGTAACCGTGGTAACAGAACCAGTTAATCTGAGCTAAAACTAATCTCTTAAAGGCCATTACACAACGGGACCGATGCGAATAAACGGCACGAAATTGCGAATAATTCGGAGGTGAAACACCGACGTCTTTGTCTATACACACCAAGTCCGATGCGAAATTGCGAATAAATTATGAATATTCCAG
>JAVQJG010080709.1:0-19495 GCA_036024015.1 Craterocephalus amniculus | reverse complement strand
GCGTCACGCCAATGCTAAAAAAACTAGCCACTTTCGCTAACTAAAATGCCCTGGACTCGTACATATGCGCAATCAATGAGTCATTAATTGTAATGAAATTACCCCTTTTACTACATACTATGCCATGTAGAAAACCATTTTTCTTAGAAATATTAAAATAATATCAGGTATAGTTCCTTTAAGTTAATTTTCTTTATCACAAGGATGAACATTTATGTGTAACTGGGAGAATCTTTCTCAGCTGCATTACTGGTTAAGTTAAATGAATAACTTACACTGATATGAAAAAAATTACATCTTTAGAAATTATTTGAGTTATTAGCTTAAATTGGGAGATAGTGAAAAACAACTTAAGCAAAGAAAAGTGATGCTAAATTAATTATCAAGATGTGATTTGATATTTTTCATCCCATTTATATCAGTAAAGATGGAGAAAATAAGTCAAATACTCTTTTGTAAAATGGACTGTTGAAAAGTTACACTAATACTCTTTTGGAGATGTGATTGTCATCGTTAGCATTAACAGATGAAGCTAGGTTTTCTTTCAGGATAAAATCCTCTTTCATGTGAATAAGAATATCTTGGTTCCTGCCGCCGTTATGTTGGTTATAGATTGTGAAGCTGTTTTACACATAAATACCGATATGTATCACTAATTTGAAATCTCTTACTTATCATTGCTTATTGTAAGGACCTGTTGGATGTTCCTCTTTGTGCGAATGCTCACATACATCTGCATATTCTCATTAACTAAGCTGTTCTTGGTCTGCTTCCTTCCTTCCTCTGACCCTTTCTCCATGGTGCTCAGGACTTTACAGTCTTCTTTTCTAGGATTTTTCTACCTTTTTTCTTCCCAAATGGGTGCAAAGTAAGGTGGGAAAAAGGGCTTTCATGTAAGTTTTTCCCTAATCCAAATACAATTACATATCTGATCACATCAGTGACAACAGTTGCTTTACTATATGTGTTAAAAGAGCAAAAAGCATAATTTCCTTACTTTATTCTATTCTTTATTTTATTTTATTTTACTTTTATTTAATTATTTTACTTTTATCTTCATTCTAAATGTAGAGACATTGTTTTTAAAGAATTTTATTCTTCCCTGAACGTAAAAAAACGAAGAAGTGAATAATCATAATGTCTGTGAAAGTGTATGATTACAGAAAAATGTGACTTCTCTGTCTGAGATGTAAATTTCAGGTCTCGGTCTGTTTGTTTATCGTTACCATGGAGATAAAGGATGAGTGTTTGCCACTGAATACCAATGGTCTGGCTTTTTTAGCTTCCGTGTATAGGAGCCATCAAGCGACCACCTTCTAATTATCACTTCCGCCTTTTGGAAACGCTCAGAAAACCTTCGAAGGGTTTGATTTACACCCATAAAATATAATAACATTTGTTCTTGTTCTGAGTGCCTCGTGTTACCCTTTGGTCATCACCTGCACACCTAAATCTGCTTTGAATGTCCCAGTTTATCTTCCAATCATGGAAACTTTTTATGTCTTAACTGACAATATCCTCTGCCTTGTTAATGCAAAAAGAACTAAATGCAGGGAAAGTAGTCATAAAACCTGCCAAATTCTATTTGTTAATGATTCTTCAGATAAATCTGCTTACGACAGTTGGATACCTCAGCATGTGAAAGAGGACACGCCACAGAGAGAACAATGGAGAGAGTAAATATTTGATCCATCTCTCTTCTCCGCTGTGTCTAGCTGTCATTACAAATAGAGGGTGAGATTGGGAATATTGCATGCCTGGCGTGTATAATGACCCATAAACAGCTCGTGTGAGTAATGAAATATGGTTTTAATTGAAGTATAAATGTTTATGACTATATGTAGGAAACATCAAAGCCAGGACTGAGGCCCTGTGTACAGCTGTGGCTGCTATCAGAGACGGCTAATAGTGTTTATCCGAGCTGATGAGCAAATTTTCATTGTTGCCTTTTTCAAGCAAACAAACACATTTCTGTGAATGGCTGTCTGTCAGTAAATGGTGTCTCAACATCCACTTCTCATTAGTCAGGTCATTTTCCATCATAAAGGGAAGGGAGGGGGCAATTACAGAATCTAACCCACAAGCATAGAGAAACACATTTACTGAAAGCACCGATCAGCAGCAGCAGTTGCAGCTTTTACACTGAGAGCTACAGGTCAGAAACTAAATGGATCTTTGTTCCAGACATGTTAGTTCATACATTTCACTCTAAATCCGATAATCTTGTGATTTTTTATGCTCAATAATCTCTTCAAATTAAGCTCATTGGACATGTGCCTTTGAGTCGGGCTTAGTTCCTGGATTTGCTTGAGAAGAAATCTTTCAGAATCCTCCACATGGTCTGTTTATCGTTACTTAGATGTTTGAGCAGGGCAGACTAATCTTTGTGCAAAGTTTTTCACTTTCTTGTTATTTATAACCCAATTCCAAAAGCTGTGACGGTAGGGAACACGCAATGATTTGCATATCTTATAAACCAATATTTTACTCAGCAAAGCATTTAACTTAGCTATTTTTCATTATTTTATTATTATTGTTGCACATCCTTTGAATTATGTCTAATAGGATTTTTTTCTCTTTGTATTTTTATGCACTTTTAATGCTTCTTCTGCACTGTATTTCTTTTAATGTTTTAGATTGTCCTGTATTAGACATGTTATACAAATAAACTTAAATCAAAACCTAAGATGCGTCTCTCAGAACTGACAAATGGTATGCTGAATGAATTGCTGTTATTTCATACCTATGATGCAAATTAGAAGTGCATAACATTGTACTGTCCAATGTCCAATAAAAAAGGGTCAGTGAAGTGAAAAAGACTAAATAATCATCTAGTAACTGTATTGTAAGTTGCACATGAAACATCAGCATGAAAACCAGTCCAACATATCACCACTTCTATACTGAAAGCCCAAAATCTAACAGCTTATGAACCCAACTGGAAGAACCAATGATTATACCAGTTCCCAAAAGATCAATTTCATGACTTTATTTCACATAAAGATTAATAAATGAATTAATTCAAAACTCATAAACAGACCAAACTACATGAAAAAAAAACATTTTAAAAAAATGGGCAAAAACAAAATAAAGAGAACTACAAAAAACGAGAAAAAATGTTCCTCTTAGTTTAACCTAACAATGTAATTCGGGGGAGCGCTGAGATCTAAAATCTGCAGCACACTGAGATCCTTCTATTTGTTAATGATTCGTCAGATAAATCTTCTTACGACAGTTGGATACCTCAGCATGTGAAAGAGGACACGCCACAGAGAGAACATCATCAATGATGTCGCCCAAAGTCAGGAAATGCTTGGCTGGCTACTTAACTTCCAAACACCAGTACTGAAAAGCGGGTCCAAACAGAGAACTGACCATGTTGAATATGAACATAACACAATCAAACCTGGTCTACTTATTGTAACAAAGATGCATGGCAACGGAAATGGTAAAGTTAAATGAGCAAATATAAAATCTGGGTTAATGTAAAGGACAAGTGGCCAACAGATGCAGTGACTACTAAAACCTCTCTAATTTTGTTCTGCTTCACTTTAACAGTATTGGCCTTTGCAGAGATAACGTTGACTCAGAGCTGTAGCTGCATCGTTCCAACAAGATAATCATATTCACACTCAATGCTTTTGTTTTGAGGGGTTTTAGATGAGTGACAAACTGTTTTTTGAATTTTTGCAATGTGCCATCTTTATTTATGTCTTCAACAAATAAAAAGAAGCTGAAATTCAACAAATCTCAAAAGTTTTCTGTTTGCTTTTACTCTAAATTATTCATATAGATCTTGCAGTTGCAGAGACAGACTCACTTTCATTCTGGGTGTTCAGTTTTGAGAAGAGCCCAAAAAAACATGCTCAAAGATGTTAAACTTCATCACCTTTTGAGTCCTGAGTATGTTTGATTTTATGAAGGGAAGAGAAATTAATCCATTTTGTCGGCTTTGACCTGGTCTCGGTTGGGTCTATGTCTGTGCAACACATTAAAATACTACTGTAAGCTATCACAGCGTCAGTGTACAGTTGCGGATGTAAGAACAAGTATTCATAATACATATTTCAACAAAGTAATTGCACTTGGAAAAACAATAGGCCAAAAAATATTATGCAAAGCAGATGAGTTATAAAACAACCGAGTGAAGCAGATTCGTTTGAGTTTCTATTTTGAACGCTGGGACATATTTTATTTTGTCATAAAATCATAAAATGTTTTGCTTTTTGGGGATTTTCTGGCCAGATGACTAAAGGTCTGTAAACTGTAACATTCATGTACGGCAGTAAAAAGTTTAAAGAGCAATTTTATCTCATGTAACGTGTTGATTTGCAAACAATGATGAGTATTAAAATACAGTATATAATTCAGCACCTTTTCAAAATTTTCATAAACCACGGCACTTGCCCAAAAGACACAGACTTTCCCCTTTATACAAACTTTTTAAGTGCTGTATAGCTCTGCACAAATAAAGACAAACAGATGTTTTTCCTACAGTGAAAGATTAGAAAATACCACAGTTATTCAGCATTTCTTGATGTTGAATGGGTAGCTGAAGTGCAGCTCATGGAAGAGAAATGTTTTTCTTTGGTGCTGTGCTCCAAAAAAGTTGAAGAGCTTTTTTTAGTAATATTTTTTTACAGCAAGGCGAAAACACCGGAGTGCTGGAGAAAAGAGAACATTAGCACCTGCATGTGCTTATTATGATATCCAAAAAGTCAGCTTGATCATTGGGAACTCACACATAGTCAAACACAAACACACATTAACAGAACAACTCAAGCACTCTCTTTGCATAAATGCATTTGTGTAACTTGTAGTATCTGCCAAGGTCTTATTTTTCCAGAAATGGAGAATCGTTTCCAAGAGCATGCAGGGAAGTGACCACAAAGCAGCTCTAAGTCCTTTTGCTAATAGCATCTCATTTTGTTCACTTGTTTGAATATTATAGCTTGAAAACAGCATAAAAGTCACATTTGTAATTCTAAATTACTATGGTTGTATTTCCAAAATATCTGCATACATATTTCTACCATGGTTTTAATAATTGTCATGTTTCAAATTATAATTTTAATATATGAATATCATATTATGCTGCCCACATTACTATTACTACACTCAAAAATATAGTTCAGGTCTTTTATTTCTCTGTGTATTTTGCTACTGTTTATCAGCCACTTAGTGCACCTTAATTAATTTCTTCCTCACTCTTCGAATGGAAGCACTTATTAGCATATTTCTGTTCCACAGAAGCGCTGCAACACATATTTTGCTTTGCCAAGGTGTCCCAATATCTCTGCCCCTACATTAAAAACTGCAACAAAACGTCTTTTGCCATCTTTGGTGGTAAACTATTGGACTTCGAAAGATATCAAAGGATGTTTTTGGCAGCCAATGAGTTTATGAGATTTTAAGTTACATGCAACAAAGTGGTTATTGACTTTGCCAGTGCTGTTAATAACGTTAGTAATTTTCTAAGATTAAGATCCGGTCAAATTTCTATCATGAACATGTAAAAATATGAAATATTCTTTTGAACAGTAAATGAATAACTATTAAAAGTTATGGAAGAAAAAGAGGGCCACTGTAGATAAGAAAATCAGATTTAGCCAGGACTTTTTATATTTATGAAAAAAGTCAGAATTCTGAAAATAAAGTCAGAATTTAAACTTTTTTCAAAAATAGCAAAAATATTATATTGTTTTTTGTTTTGGGGGATTTTTTTTACATTCTTTGCAATGATACTGTGGTGTGCAGCGTCTTAAGCCATCCTTCATTCCTTAATGCCAAGACAACAGAAAACAAGTGTTTTTTGTTTTACGAGAATTAGAACTAATACAAACAGACCACATATAAAGAAAAAACAGTTTTTACAATTCTGAGCCTGACAGTCAAGATTCGGCATGACTACTTTTGTTCTTCAAAACAACTTAAACTCTCATAGACAAGCTTCCCTGTAATTTCTTTAAGGATTCTACAGAAATTATTCTCTAAACTTCTTTAAGGACTTTCCGAAGCTCCTCTTTGGATGTTGGCTGCATTTTTGTTCCATTTTTTTGTCCAGATGATCCCACCCTGCTCCACTACTGTCGAGGTCTGGGGTCTGTGGAGGATTCGTCTCTCCATAAGACCAGTTGCCACTGATTTTCTCTCCAGTTCTTGTGTTGTTTGGCTCACCTCTGCCTTTTCTCCTGTTTTCCTTCCTTAAGAGTGGTTTCTTGACAGCCATCCTTCCACAGAGACCGTTCATGTTGAGGCTTCAGCCAACAGTAGATGGATCAACTGAAAATGAAGATGCATCTTTAGCCCTTTCATACATAGTGTCCACCATAGTGGACACCTATTTGACAGCTGTTTTCCAGTATATTCATGGGTGAAGATAGAAAATTTTAGATTTTGCTGCTTCAAGGGACATCAGTGAGTCACTGTTACTTAGTGCAGAATAAATATATTCATCCATAATTATAATAACCAAACAGGGTGGGGGGGATTATGCAGCCATGTTTTTATAGAATATCCACATTGTAGAAATATGAAAAGCATATTCAATTGAGCATTTTGAATAAAATATCAAAATGCATTAAATAAATAAAAAGTAAAATATGATTAAGAAATAAAAAAGCATCACTGTTAATGTCTATGGGAGTAAATTGCTGTATGCAAAATGATTAATGATTGAAAGGGTCAAGTTCGTGTTTCAGGTTTTTGCAGAGCATTTTTCCTACGTAGTCAGCACATCACTTTCAAATGTATCTGATTGTATGACTTTTAGAGTGACCACTTTTTTACCCTCCACTTTTTCCAGTTGTATTAAAGTCCTTTTTCTAAAATGTATTTTAAAGCTTTAATGCTTTCAACGTTTTATTCAAAGCACATTCAGTTGTCTTGCACATGAAAATTTATATACAATATAAAAAATCATTTATCTTGCCCAAAAATAAGTGAAAATTTGCCCTTCTTTAAGTTGTCTGCTGTCTTTTGAGTCAGCATGGATATATTGTTTAAAATCATGTGATTTTTTTCTTTAGTTTTATTTTTAAAAAATAATTCACTCTTTAGTGTTATATGAATCAACTATACTCCAAAATGGTCTGATCCAACTACTGGACTGAAAAAAATTGTGGCTTGTTGGTGAGTCCAAAACTTTTAAACTTTACAAATCTTGGAGAATTAATGATCAAGGCCTTTTTTAAGAGTGTCAGTAAATTGTGTTGGATTTTATTTGAACAGCTAACAAAAAGCCCATGCTCTCATGTACACTTGAAAAAACGTTTAGTAGAAAACCACTAACAAATAAAAATATATGAATCCAGTAATAGTTTTCATTTTAACAGTCGTGTCCTATTGTTGGCAGGTAGGCAGCAGGCAGAGTCCGGCTAGAGGGAATAGATCCACTGTCAGCAGCAGAGAGGGCAGGGGGGCACACAGGAAATGATCACGGCCCCATGGAGGCAGACCAGCTGCTGCAGCCCTGCGCTAAGAGAAGTGTGAGGTCAGCAGAGCATTCAGAGAGAGGAAAAAGGTGCAGTTCAAAGAGCCACAAGTAAAACACTTGCAGAGACACAGTAGGAGAGAGAAGATGTTTAAAAAAATAGAAAAACACAACTATGAAAACAGAAATTTTCCAGAAACACATGATGGTCTCCTCGTGGACTAAAGTCTAATGTTGAGTTTTTACTCTTTGATTTGTTAAGTAACCTTGTCCTGTGGGTTGCACGGGGTCAGGCCAGGGATACTGGCGAATGGATGCTTATAAATCACATGTGCTGGTGATGGCTGCTCAAACACATTGCTCAGGCATGTGGAGAAGAAGGAAGAGCGCTAGTTTGATTCCTCGGCACATGATTGCGTGTGTAACCAAAGCGTTTGTCTGACTCATTGAGTTTTCATTAGCAGCAGCTACTGCTTTGATGATGGTGATTAATCCTGGCACAGTTAGACCAACATCTAAAGGTAAACATATGCAGTCAAGATCATCTTCATCATCTGATACAGCCATTAAAAAGATCAGTGCCACTGCAAACACAGGAACTCAAGAGATGTCATCAGGACTGCGTTTGGCCAGTTTCAGACGTTAAGAACAGCAGACAGGACTCCAAACACCAAACTCATTATTATGTAACACAGCTTCAGCAGACAACAACAAACAAAGATGAAGTTTGAGATTTCAGACTTGTAGAAATTATCCTCAAAACCAGGGTCAACAGTGACTGAAGGGAAGATCCACACGGGGTCTTTCATGTGGGATTCTCATGTGCTGCTCTCAGCTTCAAGGCCAAAACATTGTTGTGTTTACTGGAGACCACGCAGCCAGATAATTTCTTCCGCTACATCCTCTGGTCCTAACCCTTAAGCTCACAACTAAGAGTGTCACTGCCAATAATTTTTCTCTCTTATCTGTGCTCCACCACGTCTAAAGTACTTCAGTAATCCAGGTCTTGCTTGGCAAAGAGAAGGACCAATCTGAGAGCAATTGAGGTCTCAGCAGTTTTTAGAATTACGGCCCGAAAAAGATTTCCTACCTTCTTCTGGGAATCTCTTTACCTTCAGCAAAATCACTGAGTTGCAGCAGTGGAAGAATGGTTTCCTTCACCAAAGGTTTCAGGCGCAGATGTTTGAATCTAATTTTACAAATTGAAATGAATGCAAACTGACGCAGCAGCAGCTGAAATAGTAAAGGAGGAGCATTCAGAATGAGTAAAAACTTTACTGACTCTGTGCCCAGCGTGAGAAGGATGATATAATAGAGAGCAGGGACAATGTATGAATAAAAACAAGCATTTCAGGGCTTTCTCAGGCATTCCAAATGATCTCCAAACTCCCAGCCGTCCTCTTCTGATCAGTCTCCATTAAAGTCCTTTAAATGGCAGCTGTGCTCTGACCTTCACCTCAATAGAAACCAGCCGATTGAAAATGTGTGTGTGACAGAACTCAAAAGAACACATGGAAAATCCAAACTTTTAACAATCTCTGTTCCTTGAAACACAATAAACACTCCCAGGCTTAAGAACATAAATATACGGAATAAAAGTGTGTCTAAGTCAGTCTGATAAACCACAGGCATGTCTGTGAAATATTGCAATTATTGCAAATATTGCATTCATTCCACACTCCTCATCAAAGCCTCCGAGAGTTGCCCAGCCAAAACAGAGCCGGACACACAGCTGCACCTCATTGAGGAGCTGGGTTGATTTAATCTGCGCTAAACATGATCTGATTTAGAGTTAATATGGCCCTTGTGTGGTCGAGGTGAGGAATAACCTCAGACAAAGTGAAATGAAGAGCTGACCACTGTTGAAATACAATACACAACATTCTGGTGGATATTAACCCCTTACTGATTGCTCTCAGAAAAAAGAGAAAAAAGCTTCTGTCTTTTCTTTTTCCTTGAAAAATTGTAGAATCATTGAGATAACAGTTAATAATAAAATCAAAATTTTAACCAGTATAGATTGAAAAAAAAATTATTCTGGTTTTACATAACCAAACCAAGATGGTTCAAGCAGGTTTATTTCTACAATATCTATTTAAATTCATTTGTCACCAAAAAACTTGTTGCTCCAAGTGATAGAGTGGGCTGTTATCTTACTTTTTAACCTTTAAAAGTATGCGTTTCTGACTTGTTTTGATGGCACAGTGACATTTATCAGAAACCTTCACGACTTTTACCTACAGGAAACTGCATCACTCTACAGCTGAGCTTCGCTTTACGAGCCGCGTAACACACCAGGAACTGGAAATCAACTCACTGGTTTGAATGGAGATTTATTAAAGAAAGAAAAGATAATGTAACAGTGGAATATGAAAAGAATGAACATTGACCTGATTTATACGGACTGGAGAGAGCACAGAGTACAGGTAGAATCTAAGATGGATGCTGACTTAGTTGGCAATCACCGATGGTGGAAAGTTTAGAAGTGCTTCTTTAAAGTGTTGTAACCCAATGAGGCAGAAAATCCCCCTTTTTTCTTTTTTTCTTTTTGGAGTAGCATTAGGGTGTAGTCAGTTAAATTCTAGATCAATTCTAGGCCAGGATGCAGGGCCTTTCAGTGAGCGTGCAGCTCTGAGTGGGTCATCCAAGCTCGAGCTAGATCACCCCAGCCCTGTGTCCACCTGTGACAGCCAGTGACGGCTGAGCGGCAGTAATTGTACCACACTGGCATGAAAGCCCACAGGAAATCCCTCCAACAAAACTCCCGCCACGCTGGAATGTTGGCACCATGTTGGTACTTGGGTCTCTCGGCGAGGGTTAAACTGACTGAGCCCAAGGACCATGTGACGCAAAGAGGAATGCCAGAGGCTGATGTCGGGTCGGAGGGGGCAGGTGGTGGGTTGGTGTTTGGAGGACAGTGGTGAGGAACGGCCAAGGTTGTCAGAGGAGGTTAAAAGGGAATTTGGGGCCAGCGGCCGACAAGGCTGGGGTGTGGAGTGTGAGGATCTCTGAGTTGAAGAAACCAGCCATCGCTCTGAAATGTTACCTTCACACGCCAGCGATGCTTTAATGAAAAAGTTTTAAATAAGTAATCACAGACTGTGTATGTATATAATTTCTATTTGCACTGCAAATATATTAATTAATTCATAAAGTTTAGACATGTAATGCTCAGAGGATGCTACTGATTATGTCATAAGGTGAAGCATTTTTTAAGCAGTTACTGTCATACCATGAGCTTCAAATTTAGGGGAAATGGCAGAATAAAGCAGTAAATCTGAGAAATAAAAAGTAATTTATTAATTCCTCCAGAGATCCTAAGTAAGTGGACATGGACATGTTTAAACGCATTGCAACAGATGAAGAAGATTCTACATCCATTCAGGCATTGAAAGATAATCAAGAATTTGAAGTTCTACATGAAATTATAGCCTAATGTTATTAGTTGAATATTTTCTGAGCTTTGAAGAACAATGAAGTTTTATGGTTGTATGGTTGGATAACATTCGACAGCTGAGAGACTTCCAAGAACGGCAAGACGTTACATTAAGTTACATTGTTGAATACATTACTGTGATATGTTGGGTGATATGACTAAGATTCTATTAACTTACTCAAAAGCATTGACAAGGAAAGATGTATGGACTTTTAAAATATATTTTACTATTTTTAGGAACCATGTTTGCTATTTTTCCCCAGATATTTGCAACCCTCAGCCAGGATTTTATCCCTTCATATTGATTAATAATGGATAAAATTTTCAATTGGTATTTTACAACCCAAAAAGCGTGTAATTTAACATTCAGAAATCAGCTCAGATAGATCAAATCTGAACTCATTCAGTCTCATTTTGACTTTTATTTACTTAGTGTCACTTAGTGTTTTACAGTGCATACTGAAATTAAAAAATAATGATGATAAAACATTTTATTTAAAAGTGTCTTTAAAAACATACACTGTATAATAAAAACAAAAAACAGCTATAAAATTCACATGCAGAATCACAAGATAAAAGAAATTAAAACCAAAGATAAACAAAATGGAGTGAATTAAGGTATATGTGCTTCAGTTCTGAACAGGTAAGGTCTGAGTCAGGGTTTGAAAAGTGGAAGAGAGGTGGTGTTTCTGACATCGAGTGGTTAGGCCTTTAACTCTCACATTAAGATAAAACCAAAAGAGTAATATTTCTTTGCATTGTCTCTTTTCTTTTGAACAAGAAAAATATGAATAAATGTATTTTAGGAAATAGTTGAGATAAAAGTTAAGAACAAAATAATGACAGTGAAATGGTCAAAATTTAAAACAGCAAAAGGATTACAAGCACTTTGTTGTGGTGTTATATAACCAAACCAATTAGACGGTTCAGGCAGTTTTATTTAATCAATTATTTCCTAATAATAATCACTGAAAAATGTGATCAACCAAATGGTAGAGCAGGGCTACAAAGGGTTGAGAGCCTTTATTGGCTTGTTATCATAAGGCTGCTGCATTTCTCCAACTTGAAATTATATTTGTTGGTGATATTGTCCTGGAACAACTAATTTAGTGCACATTTTTGTCATGAAAGTAAAGAAGTCTTACCCAGTCAATGGATGAATTATAAGGATATTTAGCTGAGCATATTCTTCTATTAACTCTAAACTGCTGAAATGATATAAATGATTATAAATAAATAAAACCTCTTGGAAAATAGCGCTTCTGATTCCAGGGCTCATCCCCACATAAAGAGCTGTCATCATAAATGTGGGCAGCCAAGTCTCTGCCTTCGGAATCTGTGATCATGGCTGCTTAACCAGTACAGCTGTGAACAGTGGTGCGCTGTGAAGGGAAGATTGCAATACAAATGCTTCGGGGAACAGATCCGTGTAGGAATGCACTGTTATCCAGCCTCCCAGGCAATAACACACTTAAACTACTGAGGGGAAAAAAGGCAGAAGTCTGTCATATGTCTTCATCCCAATTTAGTAAAGTGAAAGTGGATGGTGGATGAATGGCGGGGATTTTAACGAGTTAGACACGACGTTTGACAACACTGAGCCCTATTTATGACAAGCTGGACAATCATGCGATCAGTCGTTCACTGAGAGACTGTTGTTGTGTGAGTTCTGTACACTTTGATCCAAACAGGAAAAGTTTATTCAACCATTTTCTCAATGCAGGAAAAAACAATATGAAATAAAAAATGGTTGAAAAATCTTGGCATTTTAAAGGCAGTTTTACATATAAAGCAGGTAAGGACGACCCAAAACTGAGGTGTGGTGGCACCCTAGATTGGAAAATAAATCCAGTGCAGCTGCACATTCTACTAATATTTCAGTCTGCACAGCGCTGCGTGTTTACCAATAAAACAATAGAGTCTGCTGCTGGCTCCAAAATTGCACACTAAGCGCTTTAGTTGGTTAACGGGCAAGACTGGGTCACTCGCACACACTCACGTAAAAACACACACACACATTCATAATACAAACACGTCTGTCTACAGCTGCGAGTCACACAGGGCCCTGAAAGGACAAATGTTTGCTTCCCTCTTTAGAATTAATGAGGGCATTATTTCCTGCCACCTCCACTCTCCTGCAGACTGG
This sequence comes from Craterocephalus amniculus, assembly GCA_036024015.1. Classification (NCBI taxonomy): domain Eukaryota; kingdom Metazoa; phylum Chordata; class Actinopteri; order Atheriniformes; family Atherinidae; genus Craterocephalus; species Craterocephalus amniculus. The sequence continues at coordinate 6,481 of JAVQJG010080709.1, read as the reverse complement.
ACCGAGCTCCCGCTCCGACTCCTCTTGGAAGCGAGAAGTAAATATTAGGATTTGACTATTTAGAATGAGTTGGAAATGTGCAACAGGGCCGTGAGAGGAAGGGGATGGGGAGGGATTGGTTCCCCTGGCAGAACATCTGAAATGTGCTCCCAAGCAGGTTGTGATGGAAATGTGTGCTAATTACTTTAACCCTTCCCAGCCACAGGCTCTTTTTAATGGCTTTACGGTTATTGCTTTGAGAAAAATCCTTTTTTTTCCTTTTTCTTTTTTTTTTTTTAAACATCCCCCTCTACATGCATCAGTTGCTGAGAATCATTCATCTGTGTCCATGGCAGTCGAATAGCGTTTGTACGTATTGTTTAGAGATTAAACTTTCACAAAATGTAGAAACTTTTAAGTCCAGGTTAAAAACATTCTCGTTCTCATGAATCTATAATGGAAATCTGCACTGTATCTTTTAACCTCCATTTCTTTTAATCTTTTTAATAATTTTGTGTTTTAATGATTTTATTGTAATTCTTCTTGCATTTATGCTTTTAATGTTTTATGTAAAGCACTTTGAATTGTATTGAACCTGAAAATGTGCTGATCAAATAAACTTGCCTTGCCTTTACATATTTATTGATCCTTTGTATATGTCTAAAAAATATTTTTACGGAAAAAGAACTGTGATGTCTGAGTGTCAGCACATATTATCTCTCAGAAAAAGAAGGTAGAATAGGAAATATAAATACTAATAAGCCAGTCTAGAAAAGACCTCAGGGTTTAGTCACCCCATATCTCTCACCATCATGTTGGTTTTAATAAGGGATGTGTTCTTTGTGGTATGTTGATATGAAACATTAAATTAGGCTGACAGCCAATACCGTTGGTTTGTGAAATTTGTTTTCCCTTAAATACCATGTAAACAATTAAATGTGTATTATGAAAATTAACTCAACAATTATAAAGAATTTCAGGCTTGAGTGAGTAAATTCATTCAATTAAATAATTCATAAAACTTTCCACATCAAGCATTTGTTAATAGGATTTTATTCTAAAAACATCAAAACTTCCATGTTTATGTTTAACAAAAATAAATATGACAAATATTTGACAATGTGAAAGTCAATCAAGATGCACCAGATAAAAATCTGTCATTTTAATTGTAGTCATCAAGCTGATGATCATGTTAGGTTGATGTTACCCTTATACTGAAATCTTCAAATTCAGGATTAAGTCGCATCATAATCAGAATAATGTAGCAGAGAATTAGCCACTTTATACGTTTACTGTTTCTGATCTATACCTTAATAGACAAAGAATATGAGTCAGAGGAAATATTGAACCACCCACCACAAGTTTAATTCAAAATGCTTTCATTCATGTATATTCCCATTTCCTAACCATCATGTTGGAAAATTCCTCTTTGTTTTTATACTTCCAACTTGTATTTGGTTATATCAGTACACAATCTTCTGTTGTGTAAACCTTCCTCTTGCTGCTTTTAAACATGGACATTTGGACAGAACATCCAGTCACTTTCTGTTAATCAGAATTTGCTGTCGGTCTCTGCCCCAACATTTCTACATGGGAAGATTCACAAATGACAAAATAGTCTATAAATTTCAAAGCTGCTCGGAAATGTTTGTGGTATTTTCATGTGATACAGGATGTGGTCTCACTGAATCTGTCATTGTGTCAGTTATAGTTTATAGATATTTACTAGTTATGTTGCTATCGAGATGAAAATGGCTTACTCATGGTTTTTACGACGTTTTATGAATCTGTTTTTGCCATTTGTAAACCTCTGCTTTGCAGTGAGTGATGCTTTAAAAAGCTTGTTTCTGTACATATGTGACAGCTTATATGTTTGGTGCATATTACTGACTCAGTCTCTCTAATAGCTTTATCTTAGTGTCTATCTAATCCACTTTTCTCACACTCATGGCTCAGTTTCATCCTCACCAGCCAGTACAACAACAAAATGTGTTGAAATTGAATTTTTGTTGTGTGTACCTATTTACCTAACCCTACGAAATAAAACAAGGCAAGAAAAAGGTTTCCTTGTTGAACATTAATTCATTTTTCATTTACATTTCTGTTTTATGTAAACACATAAAGTTGCATCTGTCTTTGTTTATCTCATCGATGGCAGCATGTGATTTGATTACGATGCAGGAAGGAAACAACGCAACAAAAACAATGCTGTTTTGTGTGTTTGTGACCACCTCCAAATGTGGATTGCATGATTTAATTCCCTGTGCATCTTGAATATATTTACACCTTCCAGCTGTCTGGTTGTCAGTTCATCAGGAGGCCCAAACAGGACCACACAGGCTTCTGCAAAGCTTTTTAGTGCAGGTTTAATGAGAGCTCTTCCAGGAGTATTTATCGATACAAAATTCCCCGACCACACACAATCAGTGTTAATTGGTGGATGAAGCATGTTCCTAGCCCAGATGGCTCAGAGGAGGCAACTCTGAGTGTTGGCACAGCGTCTGCTGCCTTAGAGTTAATTACCCAGCCCACTCCATGTCTCCTATCAGATATAGTGGCTGATTTCTGTGGGTTTGCTAAATACTTAAGGCAGATTTTTTGTAGCCACATTATGCACAAATAATTTATCTCGGGTGTTATTTGATTTGTACATTTAACTTTGCATGCTATAAACATTACATATTTCTATAAAAACCTACTTCTCTTCTATTAAAATTCAACTAAATAACTACAAATAATTTTTGATAAACTAAAACTCAGCTTACAGTAAAACCTTTTAAATCTTCATATTATTGAACTATTTAAAGTTTTCTTCCTCTGAAGAAAAGTAAATATTGGTTAGGAAGTATATGAAATAGAATAAAAGCGTCTGAGTTGAGTATTGGACCTAAATATGACTGCTGACTGAGCCAGTGCAGTGAGTAGATCTTTTAATATTTCAGCACCCTCTTCATTTTCAGTAGCAGGTTATCGATGATTGATGGAAGTACATAGTTTCCAATTTGATATTCTTAAGCGGAAAGAAAGGTATCGCTTTTTCCCACAACGCATGTCACCAATCAGACATTTTACAAATCAAGTCAGCGCTGCAAACAAGGCTAATCACATATAATGGCTTTGCTGGCTGCCTATCCCACTCAGTCCTTTGCCAAATAAATGCTATTACCTCATACGGACGGAGGAATATGGAAGCAATTAAACCGAGAGGGTAATCTGGCTACCATTCAAATTTAGCCCAATGTTGAAAAAGGAAGGGAGACTGAAATAAATATTCGTGTGTGTGTATAAGGTCCATTTCCCTCGCTACACGTATTCTTTTTTCCTCCTATAAAATATGGTTCTTTTAAATGAGAGCACAAGTTGAAAGATTTTAAAGGCTGAAAGACTGATTTACTGTGTGCGTTTGAGTTGCAGAAAAAGAAAAAAAAAAACTCTGAATTTTAAGCCTCAGCCATTCATTTGGACAATTTAACCTGATCGGGGGGGATTTGAGCCATGCTCTGAGCTCATATGATGGATATGCTCTTAGCCAAGATTCTGTGTATAGTTCAGCCACACAGCAGCTGTAACTGTATCAGGAAGTAGAGGTGCAATTTTTGTCCTTAACTTGTCCTCATGTTTCAATGTTCCTTTTGAGTAGTCTGGATTAACACGAGGTGAGCGGCAGCCTTACGAATTTCCAGATGCAAGACAAAAACCTCAGAAAGGAAATATTCTCCCATTTAACCTTTGGGTCACAGTCACAATGAGAAAGGAATATCTAAAAGAAATAAACATGACCCACATCTGGTTTTAATACATCATCATATATAACAAACAAAGTTCTCTCCAACACTTGTTCATTTGTTATATAAAGCCGAACAAAGATCACACAAGCTTCTCCTAATGAAGATCCACAAATCAGGACACTTGGTTCATGCCAAGTGTTGTTTTTTTTCCTTCCTGTGTGTTATTAAACAATGCTCTCATAAAATCTGTGTCTCTCTTGACAGACAGATTAAAACATAAATAACTAAAACAATGGACATCAGTGACATTAAAGAATGCTGTAAAATCTGTCAGAACAATAAAATAAAAAGAAATCTGAAAATTGACCTCATTCTTTGTGTTGCATCTCCTGACAAATGAAAACGTAAAAACTCAGATGCTAATGAAACTAATTCTTGCATTGCCTCTTTGTTCTCACGTTTCCCTTAAAAGACCCGCGTTACTCATATCTGTCATTTAAAAGCGTCCTTTGATGTTTTTTATATGACATTCATCAACGCTGCATGACAGCTGCCCTTTAGATTTAGACATTACTTGGGGGGGGGGGGATACTTTATGCATGGTGATAATATGTCTCGCAAAGGAAATCGTCCAGATGCATTAACTGATGTGAGGTTAGAGAGACGGGGGGATGAGAGGCCCTTTTATCAGATCATCATGGCTGATTCCAACATTGCTTGTGATGGGAATATTTCTCTCTGGCCTAAATGTATGAAGTCAGTGGCAGCTAAAACGGCCTTTGCCACATTCTCAAAGGCAGCTACCTCCACAGGACACACACCAATCCAAGACCCTCTAACACCGTAGCGAAAGTCATCTTTATGTTTGTGATCCTGAATTCTCTCCTTGAATTATATGCTGATGTTTACTTTAACTCAGCCAGACGCTGGGTAAACATGGCGCCGCTTCACTGATCTTCACATGAATAAAACCATGCAATTCTTTAACCCCTCTCAGTAATGTTGGTTAGTTAGCTCCTTTTTCCCCCCTCTGGGTTTGTTGACTCCTCATCTGAGGGCACAGCCTGCTACGCTGCCCCCCCGGACCAGATTTACTATGAATACACGGAGCAGTGTTTACTTTTCCCAGCATACTTAGCTTGCTGTTTCTTTTATTCTTATTAATTCAGCCTCGCTCTCTCCCTTTTGGCACTTTTTTTATTCCTGCTTTCTTTGGTAGCTAATATTGAAGCGCTGATGTAAAGTTTCCAAAGGTGAAAAGCTGGAGGATTTCAACAGATTTTCTAAACAGTTTTTACACTTGGTTGTATTCATATAAACTAGATTGATTGGACTGTTATAAAATGTGTGAATCTTAAAAAACATGAACTCTTTACTTTGAGTCAAGTTTGAATTTATGAAGATGATTTAATGTACAAGAGGAAAGTGATGCAGTTATTTTAATTATTAGAGTTTGGGCGTTGCTGTCACCTCTTCTGCCATTCTGCGTTGCACATGTAGTGTCTTTATTTTATGTGTTCTATTGAATAATAGGTTAATTATTTCCTCTAATCACTGTAACTTGTTTACAAAGTGCAACTGTGCAGTTTGTAAAAAAAACAACCCATAAACTATTGTTTAAGGAAAAGGAAGGCTTGAAAAATCCCAAAAAAACTAATATTGCATGCCAGCATACATTTAATGTTTATTATAGTTTCATCACTGGCTAGGCCTGTCATACTCAATTAATTAAAAGCAATATTTACAGACGATACAGTAGATTCCTGTTTTTGTAAATTATGCATCTGTTCCAGGATTTGTTTTCAGTAGGACGTAAGTGAAAGAGTGGATGAGTTATTTTTATTGGTTTAACTTACTCTGTCAATAATGAGCTGTAGTTCACAGGTGTCCAAATATTTACAAGGCAAAACGGACAAAAATAAAATTAAAAGAATTTCTAAAACAGAACAAATCAAGATGTTACTAACAAGGTGTTGTGTAAGAAATAAAATAGATTGTGAAGTCTCAACTTTTTGATTTATTATCACTAAAATGAGTTCAACTTCATTTATATTTGGACTTGGAAGTAAAAAAGGTTTTAGAGAAAAGCCAAACATTTGAAAAGCTTGTGTGTAAAAATTATCCCAAACATTAAAAGAATAATTATATTCATAAATGTAATTTTAAACAGCTGCATAAATAGATATAATCAGTAAAAATAATGATTGTCACTGTTTTGATTCCAGACTAGTTCCATAGTAGAGCATCTAAACTAAAGCATCTCTGGAAATTCTGGGAAGCACAAATAATCCTGTGCTCTGAGGGGGAAGACTTTGTGTGAGCTTATAGGGAACAATGGGATATTTAAAGTATGAGGGAGCTGTGCCACAAGGGTTTTATCCTAAGAAGGATTTTAAATTCTAGCCTAAATTTCTGAGAAATGTGATCTCTCTTGGCAGTACCAGTCCGCTCTCTGCCTGCAGCATTTTTGATTAGCTGAAATATTTTCAGGGAATTATTTGGGCACCTACTTCACCTAAAAGTCTTCACCAAAGTTTCCGTGGAAGCGCCACAAACTGATGGTGGTGTCCCTCAGTGTTTCTCAGCCATCTGCCGGTTTGTCCTTATCTAGAAAGGTGCATGCTTTGCATGATCTCTTATCTCCCAGCAACATGCCCGAGGATGTGCTTGCACATACACACACACACACACACACACACACACACACATAAGAAAGGCTATAATATAGAGCAGTGCAATAACAATAAGAAGCTTAGAAAAAGAGATGGAAGAAG
>JAVQJG010080696.1:0-36842 GCA_036024015.1 Craterocephalus amniculus | reverse complement strand
ATCTCCCGCTCCATCCTTCCCTCACTCGTGAACAAGACCCCAAGATACTTGAACTCCTCCACCTGGGGCAGGACCCCACCGCCGACCTTTAGGGGACAAACCACCTTCTTCCGGCTGAGAACCATGGTCGCTGATTTGGAGGTGCTGATCCCCATCCCGGCCGCTTCACATTCGGCTGAGAATCGCTCCAGCGAGAGCTGGAGGTCACGGCCCGACGAAGCCAAAGGACCACATCATCCGCAAAAAGCAGAGACCCAATCCTGAGGCCGCTGAGCCTCAGTGAAATGTGAACGACGTACCAGTAATGGAGTTCACTGTAGAGGCCAGATGGATGTTGATAAATTGACAGGATAACTGGGGTGAGATAAACAGAACGGTCCCGGGTTCCAGGATAGTCCAGGAAGAAAGGCTAAGTCCAGAATCAAGAAAACAGTCCGAGGTCCAATACCGGGAAATCCATACACAGAAACAGGCGAGGCGAAAAAACAAGGCAGGGGCAGGCAAAAACGGGAAATCCTTGGAGGGAGAAGCAGGTCATACACTAGAGGCAAAAAGCAGTTTTACTAGAGCTGGAAATGCACAGGAAAAGTCTGACGATCTGGCAAACAAACAGCCTGAGACTGCTGCTTATATACGAAGCAGCACAGGTGGGAAGCAATCAGCAATCAGGGCTTAAGAATGGTGCATTCAGAGGGATCCAGAAACAGTCAGTAGATTCCGTAACCATGACACAGCTGTAAGGTGCTTGTACAGACCCCCTCTCCCCCCTCTAAGAATGACCAATTAATACTTTTAAACAAGGGTTGGGTTTTACGCTAACTCAGGAATCTTGCACAAAGTCGCTCAGTATTTCTTCTCCATACATAATTTCAAGTTTTAGAGTAATGGTGGTATTTGGTTTGGGTTAAATTTCTGCGTGGCTAATGTTTTCTCAGTGGTTAATGCAGAACTGTACGGTGGTGTTCGTAATGTCTCAGCTGTGGACAGAGCAGTAGTTCAGCACAGACCTGCTTCAACAAGCCCATAAACTGCAGACCATCTGCGCCACAGAGCTGAATAAGCTCCCACCTACACAGCAGCCATCAACTTATTAACATAGGTAAAGAAACTGTAGAGAAATGAAAACAAAAGTGGAATAAAGTCATCCCAGCAGGAGGAATTCTGAGTCTATAAGTAATGTAGCCATCACTTATTGAAAAATGATAAGTTTGGTCAGCGCTCAGTATGATCACAACAAAAACGATGTTTTCTCTTCCCCCAACATGGAAATGTGGGACTGCTACAGCACTATAGGGCGTACCACAGAAGAACGCTGGCTTGGCTTGCCCGTTAAACTGAGAGTCGTGTGTATGCACGTGTATGAGAGCAGTTAATTTCATTTTTAATATCTGATGTGTTCCTATTATGTTGACTACCATTTTTTCTTCCTGTAATATCCCCCTCTACCAAGATGTTTTACACCTTAATGATCTTCGGACTTGTCTCTTGTTACAGATTCCTGTCGTGCAGCTAAATTTTGTCAAAACCCACAAAACCTTGTTCTAAATTCGAGTGGACATCTTAGACTTTCCAACAATACCAAATATGTCAGGCTTAATTTTAAGGGTTTGGATTTAAACTCATTCAGCGGAGACTCAAGGAGTCATTGGGGTTTTTTTTCTCCTGGTTCATGAGTTTAACAAAATATTACAAATGATCAACAATACTTTGAGCTTTGCTATCTCAAACATCAGCAAAAAGAAACAAATTAAATTAGATTTTAGGGCTAGCAGTCAAATGTCTGGACACTTGCCCATTACATTTAATTACATTTACAGGAAAATGTGTCCAAACTTTTAAGTGGGCATATATTCACAGTGTGTTAACAAATTTCTACATAATAATAGTAAACACACTAAACACAAAACTGGAGGAGTCGAGCGCTCACTCAGGGTCAAGGCCTTATTTCCCTGTGAGAAGCAAATGGTTCATCTGTCCAAACATGCTGCTGAGAAACCCCACGAAAATGGAAGGAGGAAAAAAAACTCTGGATAACGTAACATTGAAGCCATTGGATGGTTTGCTGCAGGAGACGCGTACTGACAGTTACGCTGTCAAGACCGATACCCCTGATTGTCACCAGATGTTCTTCTCTGCATCCTACATTTATGTGACAGCGCACCAGAAATGCAGCGATAATAACCAAACACAGGTTTAGGTAATAGTGGCGGAAATTAGGACACTTCCTGTCTGTGTGCAAAGTATGAAACACTTTCAGTTCAACACTTCCATGTGGCAAGGAATGATTCAGAAGCAGCTTTTTTTTTTTTGAAAAAGTGACATGCAGTTTCTGTGGGCGCTCGGACCTGACATGTGATGTGGAAATGGGTTCCAACCCTCAAACGCTCCTTCCTGAAGAAAAATACATTATGTGCCACTCAAACCTCTGTTTCCCACACCTGCAAAAGTCCACAAATCCACATACAGGGGTCTACAGCTGGGGCTCTGGTTTAGTCATTCAGCAGCTCACTGACTCAGAAAATTCACTTTTTTTTTTCATTTGCAACTTTCGCACGTAATTTTTTAACATATTACAAAAAACCTCGGTTCCATCAAAAACACACTTAAAATGTGCTATCCGGCCTAAACAGAGGGTTTTATCATTTTGATTGAAACTCTATAATTTTAACGCCAAAACCCACCAGTTTAAACCACTTACATTAGCCCTGAACAATTATTCTGATTACATTGTGGGGTCTGCTAATCATAAATGATGGATACACTAGAGATTCCTTTTTTTTTTGTTGTTCTTTTAAAGTGGGATTGTAAAACTGATGTGCAGTCAGTTTCTTACCTGTAGCCGACAGCAAAACACTCAACTACTGATGGGTGAAGTAGGAATCAAAACTGCTTCAAAGGAGTCGTGAGAAAACAGATTTTTTTTTCAGCATCTTAACTCAAGTCTGAAAATCTCGGACGGGTGGCTTGCATCTATCTCAAAAAGTCAGGCCTGTATTGTGGATTTTGACACCCTGTAACCTTTGCTTCAGGCGGTTGTTGTTATACTTTGTCCCCTTTTAGAAAGTTCAGGAAGAAACACGATTTGTGTTTTGCTTTTACACTGGCGCAGACCGCATAACAGTCTGAAATTAAAATCTAAAAGAAAAAAAAATTTGGAATGAAGATTAGCACATAATCATGTGTTAAACTCCTTTATTCTTTTCAATATCTGAAGAAACTCTCATCCCTTTTCACAAATCTACATCGATACAGAGAAAACAAGGGCCTTTTACAGTTCATCCAAAAGCAAGATTCAGTTATCATATGATGTTGGCTTACTTTTGACCATGGTGATTGCATTCATCAAATCAACTGATTCATGAAGTTTCTCAGGGTCAAATGAAATGCAGGGACATTACCTGAAACCATCATGTGCACCTGTACTTGTCCATCTGGGGAGCTTCACTAACATTCAAAAGTGTCATGAAACTTTTCTTTTTTTGCTTCACCCTTACTACACACAAGTGTGCTGTGTGAAGATGAGTAATGTTAGCTCTTAAAATGGTCAATTTAACATAATCTGTGCTTAAAGAAGTTTTATGTGCCAGCATATCTGCTTGTGTATAGTTTACAATACTGACAGGTGATATTATCATCACCTCATTTATCAAACCAGTGGAGATTTGGGCCTCTGGTCCACTTTAAAATCCATGACAACACTCTCTTAGAGTTGACTGTACATGCCCATATGCCTTTATCCCATTCAGGGATTCATCTACCATGATGTGAGAGGCCAGGTACAGTCTGGAAAGGTTGTAGAATTCAACTATTTATCAAGCTGTGCTGTAGGTCAAAACATTTGGTGTTTACTCAACTACATTCCTATCTAACTCAAAATACCCTCTATGAGCCTGTCCAGTGGTTTCTGCCCCTGTCATAGCAGAGAAACTGCCCTCATAAAAATCACTAATGAGGTCCTCATAGCAGCTGACTCTGGTTTACTTTCTATCCTCTCCTTTCTTGACCTGCTTTGACATTCATACTCCCCCACTCTTATCTCTGAGGCCACAATCATTTCATACACACCCTACACATACTGTACCCTTCACATGTCACTAAAAGTGTGCGTCAAGGCTCTGCCTCGGGGCTCCTCATTTACCTTCTCCCTGTAGGTGATGCAGTTTTGTGAATTCCGTATTCATTTTAACTATTTCAGATGTCACCTAGCGTTGCCTCTCTACCAAACCAAAATCTATCCTTGCAAACTGCCCTCAAAGGTTCCACTACAAAGTCCAGCTGCTGCTAGTTTAATTAACAGCGCCCCCACCTCATGTCATATTAACCCCATCCTACAGCAATTCTGCTGGCTCCCGGTGAAAGACTAAATTTATTTCAAACTCCTGTAAACTCTTCCTAGTGCCACTCTTCATCAGATCCCCCTCTTCTATCCACCTCATGTGCCCTCTGCCCACCCAAAGCAGAGCTGTCAAAGTCTCCTCAAAGCTTTCTAATTCCCCACCCACAAGACCTCCGTCACCTTACTCTCTTAATTTTCAGATCGGTTGACGTTAGAAAAAGAACATGTATTTTTATCCAAATTCTGAACCACAGGTAAAAAGTTTAAACTTTATCTCCTATAAAAAAAAAACAAAATTTTATGTCCTTAAACTGCTCATTTGGGCAGCCTTCTCACTTGGGTTTTCCCCAGGTCCTCAGTCAGATCATGTGGCTTTATCTGCAGATGGAGCTGTTAAGGAGATGGCTTAATTGTGACCAAGTCACCAAAGTTCCATGGCACATGGAAACAATTAAACCATCTCTACAGAAAATCTGAAAGATCTAGCTTTCTAGATAAACAAAGTCAAGAGAAGTTGTGATGAGTTGTTTTTTTCCAGAAGTCAGGCATGAAACAAAAAGCAAAAGGATCAAACAATATAACAATATTACATTTTCTGTTTGATTAATGACTCAAAAGATTAATCAGTTTTGAAATTGCGGCTCATTCTAGCTCTAACCCCAGTCACATGTGTTTGCATACAGTTCAGCTAATCTAATTTATCTAATTAACCATGATCTATTTTGTTTACAGCAATAAAATTTTCATTTTTTTTAGTCTTCGGAAAAACCCACAGTGAAGCATAAACACAAAATAGTGAAATTTATTGGAACCTCAAGGTGGGGACAATTATCTTTCACCTCCGGAATGAGACCTCGCTAATCAACAGTAAGACCGTACCAAAGTGACTTGGCTTTGAAAAATATTTCCTAAGAGTCCCAAAGAGACAGCTGGAAGCTATTGTAAGTGCTTGCGAGGTCGTAAGGGAGCAACAACTTGTGTGTGCGCTCTATGTGTAATTGCTTTATTCTGAAGCAACCTTGGAGGGAGTTTGAGAGCACCTTTGAGATGGATGGTGGGTCAGAAAGAGCAATTAGAAAGCACTTGTTTTTACTGGCAAGTGCAGAGGCCTTGGAGGCAGCACACATGATGCCAGTGTTCAGTCTTTGTGAAGGAAGCCATGGTCTGCATTGGCATGTTGGGAACAAAAAAAAGTGGGTAACCTCAAAGAACTCCAGATTTTCAGCTGAGACACCCACTCAGTTTCATTTCACACTACATTAGTAATCTAATTACATGGTGAAACGTTACACCTCGGTTACCCGGTGTCCTCAGGTGTTGGAAGCGAAGGCTGTGGAAAGAGCCATTGAGCTCACAGTGTGACCAGTCTACATCTTTGCTACCGTTGGAGTATTTGGTGAACCCCGGTACTCCACCCCTGCTGCCCTGCCAGCCTCTGTCGTAAGTCGAGACCACCCTTCATAAACGGCAGCAGCTGAGCCGCAGCCATGAGCTGTCAGGCTGCATTAGGGCTGAGTGCTCTACAATGCGCTCATATGCAGGTTCCCTGGGAGGGCGCCCGGGCCACCATCACATCCCTGAGCAGCCGCAAGATCACCTCGAAAAACAGGCCCCCCACTTCACACAGCCAACCCAGGGGGAGCGAAATAAGAAAAAAAATCCAACAACCCTGATATGAACCATGGGAACACTTTCTCCCCTCGACCCAGGCTGCTCTCCCCTTGAAATTAATTAGTGTAATTTTTCCCACATACTAGCACACACGCACATTCAACAGGATGACCGCAATAGTGACCCACTTTAACCATTTATAGAGAGCCAAATTATGCTTTACAAAGTAGAACTCTGTTTAACCCATGGAGCAGGGTTGTGACTTGATAAATCCAGCCTCCAGCTCCTTTATAGTGTTACTCAATGCCAGATTACTGGTGGTATTTTCTCAAATACTTCAACCATTTCACTTGGGGAGAAAAGCTGTGTTTGCAAACCGTGTGGAATCCAGAAAGGCAGGACATTACCTACCAAGGCGAGCTATTGTCTGAGAGTTAGTTTGTGTTGGACTCGATCCATATAACCTCATGTTTGAGATTATGGCACAAGCCACCCAGAAAGCTGAATCTAAATGGAATTTTTTTTAAAAATTGGTCCTTTTCCTAGTTGCTGGTTATAAAAGAGAACAGACATAACAGACCCTTCAAAACAGATAACTGCACGTTATTTTGCTGGTCAGCAGAGGCATTTCAAGCAGCAGGTAAGTTTCAGTATAACCTTTTGACCAATTGGGAAATTTCCATTGTCTTTAAGATGGCATTTCAAACATTGTGTGCTTGTATCTTATGTGAGTCCATACAGGTAAGAACTGACTAACATTTGCATTTAACAAATTTTAACAGTTACCATCTTATGTTATCCCACATCTAACAATGTTTTGGTCAATGCTAACAGTAGCTAGCTCTTAGAAGCTAGTTCCACCTGCTTGTGGACAGGACTGTGGGTTATTTTCATGTAAAACTCTGGCTGATTAAAACTCATTTTGAGATTTTGACTGGTGCAATGCTGTTTCGTGGCTTCATATATCTTCTGGCAAAGGCATCCTGATTAGAGAAATTAGAAACTGAAAGCCATACTGAAAAACCTAATTTTCAAGACTTCATTTTGTCAGGTTTTTGTTTCGGAGGGAAACTCCAGCTTCTAGATTTAATGCATCTCCAAATTGTCCTTGCATGTCCTTATCCAGGATTTAATCAGAACTGACCTGAAGTGTAAGCTCCAGGGCTTTGCCCCTGCTGAATGCATTAGTCTGTCAGGCATGGAAAACAGTAGAACTTGTGTTTTGACTCAGCTCACAGATACATGGCTTACACTGTCTAGCCCACTGTTGGATTCGTTTATTTTCTGTCATTAACTCTGTAGTTTGTATTTTTCTTGTATCTTCATGTACTTTTTTACTCTGACTTTCCTCTGCCTGTCAGGCTGGATAAAAACACTGAGAGGGTTTTCGAGTGTGTGTGTGGCCTGCAGAGATCAGCTGCTGCATACCTGCCGGCTGAACGCAGGTATTCTTAAATCTTCTCTCTAACGTAGACCGTCTGTCAAAACAGCTCTGAAGTTCGGAATCACGTGAATCACACTGACTCAGTCAGGGGGGAGTGTTTGAGGGAGTCCAAGGGGTTTATAGTCTTTTTTTAGCAGCTCATGTCAGATCAAATCCTCATCTAGATGCTGTCTGGGGTGTGTGTTACAGAATGGAGTAAAACCAAAGAAGTTATTATGAATTCTTTTTTTTTTTTTTATCAATCCAATGTTTGTATTTTGTTGGACAGAAATTAAGATTTCTGTATGTCACTATAGAACGTATTGTAGATTTATCTCTTCTTCATCCACAATTAAAAAAGCAAAGCACCTTGTGAGCCATTTGAGTCAGAGGGATGAGGTCCTATTTACCTCCCAATCCCTAATTCTCAACACTGAGGCTGCTTGTAATACTCCCTGTTAGCTGTCAGCAAAATATGAAACCATATGCCTCATGAACTCATTGTTCCTGCAGAGCGGTCCATTTGGTGCCCTGCTACCGTATCCTGTTGCTACCTTGGGGAATTCAACTTGACATAATTCTGCAGACTTTTACCTTGACTTGGGCAGTGAGCTGTAGGAGCAGAGCAGCGCTCAGGCAGACAGTGAGAGTAAGGTTTCCATCAGCTGCAAGCCACCTGTCTGAGATCAGAAAGGCAGGCGGCGAACTGACACTGCAAAAAGCCTGTTTGGAATAAACCACTTTGTCATAATTTATTGGAGTGACTGATGAACATATTGATGTTGTCAAAGGGCAATGAAGAGCTTGCATTCACAAATTATGCTTCCGTGTTTTCCTGTACTTCAAATGAGTCTTTTGTAGTTAAATTTAAGACATAACAGGGATCATTCTTCATGCTGCAAAGCGATCTGCCCTTGGATGAGTGAATTTATCTTTCACTTACTTACACATATTAGCCATTTTAAATAGCAACAGTGGTTTAGTGTTTAAATGCAGATGTTTTTACTTTTCTTTCATTGTGAATAAAAAAGGACATGAGGTGAACTTAGTGCACTGAAACACAAAGGGAATAGCATTGACATAAATACATGACAGACTACATTTCTTAGAAAAACAGGAGCGAATTTGGGTTCTTTCAAATTGTGAAAAAAAGATGAGCTATGTAACCTTGATCATATAAAATAGATATTGTTTAGTCTGTGAAATAAAAAGAAATAAGTTAAATTAACAGTCTGGGAAGAGTAACACAAAGGCACAATAAAAAAAGTTTTAAAAATTGATATTGTAATTTTCAACACTTGGCTATTAATTCAGTTAAGAATCTGCTCAGCTGGTTTGGAATCAAGTATTCATTGAATTAATGATAGCTAATCTATCTGATGTTTAATAAAGATGGTTGTGATATTGCTGGGATGATAGTGTGCAGTTACATTAGATCAATAAATGGTTCAAGCCCTTTTAGTAGCGACAGTCTGCACAGTTTTTAATGGTTATTGTACATATAGAATTGTTTCAACCATATATGGATAAGTGTTTGAATAGAAATCAAGTTCCTGCATGTACACCTGTTTCCACAAAGATAGCGATTTATGTGACACAATTAGATGTTTAAACAACTTCATAAATCGGATGAATAAATTCTGTGTTCAGTGTGTTGCTTTGTGTGGAGTTTGCATGTTCTCCCCCGCTTCCTCCCACTGTCTAAAGACATGCATAATAGGTTAATTGGTCACTCTAAATTTTCCCTAGGAGGGTCCAAGGTGTATCCCACCTCTTGCCTGATATCGCTGCGATAGGCTCCAGCCCACCAGTGACCATGAATTGGATTAATCAGTACAGAAAATGCATGGATGGAAGTGTGACAGCGAGGGTCCTGTCACAATGACTCCAACTGATAATGTGCCCTGGCTACTTGGCCACAGGGATGTTACTTTGGCTGACTGGTCAGCATACATGGTTTTCACCCAGGAGGAAGTGGGATTACTCCCTGCCCGGGCCCTCCTTTGTCCAGCCACAGAAGGAATTTTAAAACATGACAATTTAAAAACTACCAACATTTTAAATGATCTACTGTAAAGTGTAGCCATTCTGCCCCATCCTCAGGTAATCATTTTTGGGCTTCATAACTGTTTGGCATTGAGATTCTACTTGAGTTCAGTAAAAAAGTCAGATCAACCTAACCTTATTTGTTCATCGTGAAAAGATTACCAATCATTCATTGTTCACTTTTGTCCTCCCAGTGGTTATTTCCAGGTGTAGTTTGCGAAACTGCTCCATCAGTTCCATCGAAATAGTTTTTAACATAGTACATAAGTCCTTGGCCAGGCAAGCATGACCCATATTTCTCCATTACATATACCTTGCCTTCCACCACCAAGGGAATAACCAAGGAGTCAAAGGCAAACCACAAAGTAGAAAGAAACCAATACGGCATCGTGCTGTAACACGAAAAAACAACATGAAAAAGAAAATGTTTAAGATTCACTTCCAAAAATGAGACATGAGATCTGCCATTTTTCTCCACTCATAACATCATTCAGAGAAGAATAATGTGGGCTGTCTATTTTTTCAATATTTAAACTAAACATAATTTTAAAAATGTATAAAAATACAATCAACAAATAGCCTTCATAAAAAAAAATAGCCTTCATAAAAAATGCTCATAATATCTCTTCATCTCACATCATCAAATATCATAAGAGCCCCTTCTCATTCTGTGCCACTCTGGATATTTTCCCTTAGCTTTGTTTTTGCATTAGGACACAAACTGGCGAATTATCTGAAAGCCAGATCTTAAAGGTTTTCACCTCCTATTTCATTGCCCACATTCTCTTTTACCTCTTTTTTCGTGACCAGCCTCATTTTTCACAGCATCCAAACACCGCCACTTTTGTTCAACAAGTCACTCCTTTACAGCGCATAAGCATCTTAGCATCCTTAAGTTCGCTAAAATGTGATTCAGTGTAACTTTTTCTATTGTTGTTGCTTACTGCAGGCAGTTGTTTAGCAAATATTACAGTTAACTGCTCAGGATGATACAGACCTGCATACTTTTCTCATGAGCCAATGTTGACAGAACCAATTTAACTTATAGTCAGAGCATGGACAGAAACATGGTTCCAGAGCAATCTGAACATTACTGATAGATGTGTGTAACAAGCTTATAGCTTGTTTTTTCTTTAAATCTGTTTTTAAAGTCCTTGAAAGTAAACCCTGAGGAATGACCGTAAGACGACGTACTGTATAGTCAAACCACAGTCATCATGTACAGTAAGAAACTCCATGTTTGTGATTTCACATTAAGGAGGAAAGGTCAAGGTTGAAAAGCTCAAAGTAACATTGATGGTTAGGTTGAGGGTTACATCCCTGAGAGCGAACTGGGGTATTCAGTCAAAGCTAGAGACAAAAAAGAAAGTGGATTGAATGATGAGAGCTATCAAGGTGGTGATCACCATAAGGGGGTATATTGTTTTAGCAGTGGAATGCAAGGCGGACATGTGAAATACTGGCATCACACGATGTGCAATTTCAAGAGGAGAATTCTCCTCTTGGTTAAAAAAGTGAGAATGAAGCTTCCACTCTGATCTGATCACTTTTTCAAAACAGAAGCCAATTTGAGGCTGGATTTCTCAAGCTTTTCTGCCGGGACGATCCCATTCCTGAGCCCTAATCACATTCAGATACTCACATACTTTATACTGTTCTACTTTCTCCACCATTTCTTGTTAAACCAAGAAAAACCTGAAACAGTTTTGCCATGTAGCTCTGCCTCCCTACAAGATTTCTGCCTCCAATTAGGTACATACCATTACAGTACAAAAGTATTCACATCATTTTTACAAATAAATATTGAAGTGACCCTCAGAAAAACAACTTTTTTTATTTTCCAATATGTATATCAGTTGCAATATGGTGCAGTTCTACTTATAATTCCTTTCAACTTTCACAGGTTATTTTCTGAAATCCCTGGAGCCATCTGTGCTTAATGCAGAAACGCAAGCGAGAAGTGTAAAAAACAACCACCCTATTAAACTAATGAAAAAACCCATTGTATTTTTTTTTATAACAGAATAATGTTACGCATTCAGAGAGGCATCTTATCTAACTTCCTCAAAATCTGAGTTTTTGGTGGAAACGTCCAAAATCAACATGAACGTCGACATACCCGAATGTATTGTGTGGACGTTGTTTCCTTGCTAACTTCTATGTCAACAGCAGCACAGTTTTGACTCCTGGAATCTCCAGGAATTGAAGGATAAAAGTGCTTTCATGTGTTAAGATGTCTGATGCAGCAATCACTTGTAACAGAGCACAAAGGAAGCGAGAGGTCAACGATCATGACAGACCGTCATGAATCATATCACTCAGAGGCTGTGAGCAGTGGAATAGAAAAACGTAAACTAACAAAGGCTTTGTGTTGGCTCTCACTGCTAATCAGTGTAGGGGGACAAGCCCTATCTTTGAATTCCAAGTGCAACAGGAAACTCTGATTAGGTTTCAAAGGAAGTTAGTGGAAATTTGTGGTCACTAAACCCAATACGGTGTGGTCAGCTGTGGCTATAAAGTGAACCTACTGAAAACAGTTCAAGAAACCACATGGTGACATGCAGTTTATATCTCAGGCTGCGGTTGTCTGATACTTAGAATATTTGCTGCCTTTTTTGAAAGATGGTCTCCATCATTTGTTTGATCAAACTGAAATTTGAAAGGCATATTTTCTGGTGATGCTACTCTACTTAATTACAGTATAAACCAACTTTATAACGATGTGGTCACACCAGTAAGCCTAAAGGAAACGGCCTCTGAGTGTAAATAAAAGCAAAGCTTCCTCATTCCTCTTCACCATGGCACATCTATTAAAAATGCCTGCAAATAGATTGTTGTGGTAAAACTGAAAGTCAGTGCTGTTACTGTAGATTATTCAATAAAATGTTGGTCTATGGTGACCTGCCTTCAACCCCTTGTCTTTGTTCAAAACACTTGAGACATGAAGCCACTATTAGGAACAACTGCAGTTAATGGTTTTCCTCTGGAGCATTACAGAAGACCCAGAAATCTGTCAAACCTACAATTAATGAATAACTTGATCCTGGTCTTGGCCTAGTTTTGTGAGTTTACAGGTTTAACCAGCCACTGTAAATGGGCTATACACGTCTGGATGGCTCCAGGATTATGTTTCATCCTATAGCAGGAACGCCTGAGTCCAGTCCTCAAGAGCTACTATCCTACATCTGTTAGATGCATCCCTTCTTCAACACATCTGAGCCTCTCGAGAGCTGAATGACATGGAGATGAGGGAATTCAGCCATTTTATCCAAGTGTGTTGGAAAAGGAAGGGATCTAAAGGTTATACGGTAGTAGCTCTCAAGAACTGGACTTGGGCACCTCTGTCCTAGAGTGTACCCCATTGTAATGTATAGTCACCAAACCCCACCTCAACAGTTACTATTTAAAAGAAATAGTTCATACAAATTCCCATTGGACACAGCTGGGATTTAAATGGGATAAAAAGAGTTACTGGTCAAAATGAACAAAAAAGATGTTGCATCAAGACATGCTCATAAATGCCCAGTTTGTTTTTTTGTTTTTTTTCACCTGTCTTGTCCAGCATCGTTGAAGCAGAATGATTGTCTGGCTGCTGTTTGGTGCCGTGCAAATTTACTCTATCAAGTAGGGATTTATACTACATGTATACCGTCCCACTTGAAAACTTTATTAAATCAGAATCTTAATGCTGGACTGTACCGAAGGGGACAGAGAGAGAGAAAAGAGAGGGAGAAAGAAAGAGAGAAGAGGGAGGGGAGAGAGGTGGACAGAAAAGGAGTGGGGAGTTGTAGTAGAGACAAAATGCACCATACTGAAAACCATATAATCCATACTACTCACAACATATACAACTAAGAACATCCTAGCCAGTAGGTCCTCACACAAGCATAAATAATATTATTATTATTATTATTAATAATAATAATAACAATAATAATAATAACAATAATAATAATAACAATAATAATAATAACAATAATAATAATAATAGCAACAATAATAATAGAAATAACAATAATTATTATAATAAGAATAAAGAGGAAAGATATATTGTAAAAAATAACAAAAAAAAGACAATATATCCAAGTGAAACTAATGTATTTAAGAACACACGCATATAAACTTGTGAGGATGTTCTGGAGGACTCGGCTACACAACAACAACGCAGAGACTGTGTCAACATGCCGAATATACGTTCAGAAAGGAGTGACCATGCTAAGTGATCATGCAGATGCCACCTCACTCGAACAGAGGTCAGAGGCAGCCGGGACCACCCCAGCAGGCCGAGGCCAGGAGTCCCTGACCCCGCCGAGCACCCAGAGCAGACGGGGCCAGGGCCCAGGAGCGCATCCATTGGACAGTCCAGGGGGGGACTTGCTTTAATTGGACAGGGAATTCCCCCCAGATTGTGCACCTTTCTTCCTATTAGACCCCCTGAAAGTCTCAAAAGCAAAATTTGAAGTGGGTCTCATATTATTTTAAAATAAATAAATGAAAATTCAAATATTTCATTGTCATTTATGATCATTAAATGTTTTCAGTGCTAATCATGTACAGTATTCAGAATCTAAAAACTTTATTCACAAATATTCACAAACACGAGATGTCATTAAAAACGACTAGCAAGCAAAAGCTAAACCAGAGTGTGTAACTTGCACAGTTTCCAAAAAGGCGGCTGTGGGGACTGAAAATGCTAGTGTAAGTAGCAAAGTGGGCCCATTCCCTACCAGAAAAGAGGATCTTCTTCCAACCAGTGACTCCACACAAGAACAACCTGAAGTTGAGACAGAGTGCTCCGAAGACGCAGCAGATGCTGCTGTAACACTACTGTAGCTTCTGCTGCTAGCACAAGGGATTGCAGCCGGCTGGACAATGAAGCAAGTGGACCAATGGAAATAGCGTAAACCTTGGTGTGACATTAAGACGGGTAAATTGGGGTGTTTAGTGTGTAGAAAAGCAAAATTGTTACTACTCTCAGAAAAGGGACCACATTTATACCTTGCAGAAGAATGGATCAATTATATTACTAGCTGCGATGCAAAGAAGGTAAGAAAGAAGATCTACAAACACAGGGACAGTCAGGCCAACACAAGGTCACTGGAAATATCCCAGATGAAAGAGAAATGGACCCTCCCTAAAGCTTTCATTGATATACAGTCCGATTAACTTAAGAAAACCACTGTTTCATTCAGAAAAACTTGCACCATGGCAAAGGAGAGATTATCGTACAAAAAGCTTAACCCACTCATGACAATCCAGGAACTAAATGGAGCCGAAATTGGTAATATCCACAGATCTGACCATGCATGTGCAGATATAATCAGTCATATTGCCAAGGAAACACACCCCAATTTTGTCCACAATGTGAAAGAAATGGATTCATGGGTGTCAGTCACAATCGATGAAAGCACCTTTCATGGCAATCCCTATCTTATTAAAAAACTTTGCCGTCTATCATTCTAGGAAGAATTAAACGGTCATGAAAAATTGGAATTCATTGTTAAGAGTTAGAAAGATTAGCCACATGTAGACAACCAAGACTGTTGCAGGAGGTGAAAGCTCATGTTAAAGTTCACTGTAGGCTACAAATGGAAAAAGACTGAAGTAAGTGGCAATTATTGTTGAAAAGGGTTGCCAAGAGAAAAGCTTGTTCCTCTAAAAAGAACATGGTGACAAAGCTTAGGTCTTTACTTCTGAACAAACTACAAGACCTGTGCAACAATGTCCTTTTACTAGACAAGACCAAAGAAGATGTTTGAATGTAAATCTGTGCATACCTTACAATGTTTCTTCAGTTCACTGAGGTTTGCATGACGAGGCAACAGTGAACTGAAGATTGTAAAGAAGTGCGTCAAAATTCCTTCAAGACAATGTGAGAGGCTGATAACGTCATACTGAGAGTGATACTTTGGGTTACTGCTGCTTAATGTGGTTCTACAAGCTATTAAATGTTGGTATGCGGTCAGTTGGTTTTTTTTGTTTGTTTTTTACATTGCCTTGGTTTTCTTAATTAGTTTGTGTGAAATGAGTAAAGAGTGTGTTGTTTTTCAGAGGTTGTATTTACCCAACCCAGAAGGACTAATGCTGTTGCTCTCTTGATGTTTAAATAAGAGGGATGAGCATCAACTTGCAGCAGTTCTGCTGTCATGCGCAACAGTAAGCCATTGTTTCTGTTATTACCTGTGAAAGTGTGGTGATGGCCAGTCAGAAGAAAGAGCAGCCCTGTCCTCTTTGCAAAGTCCATTAAAACATGGACAAACTGCAATAACAACTCAACAAAAGCCACCCTTATCTGATGGTCCAATATTAAAATGTTCAAGCCAAACTTTGTGTTAAAAGTCACACTCCAAGCACGAACAGGGTTGCCTTAGAGGAAATGAAAGAAGGTTTAGTGCCCATGCTGCTTAAAGGAAATGAAGCAGCTGACTGGTTGCTGACAGTTCTGACAAGGTTTAAGCACAAACAAAACTTGTAAAGCCATCCATCTGTCATAGAGTCTTTAATGAAGCTTAATTACAGAATCCAGTGTGAAAGCAGCAGACAGCGAGGTGGACAACATCCCATTTCTCAGCTCGGCTGCAGCTCCGTTTCACAGCACCGTACATCTTTCTGGTTTACACACATTATGTCTGTCTTTGTGCATCTGCGGGTATTATGCCAGCCAAAAGAAATGTGCATGAGGTGCTTTGATGAACGTGGCTGTTTGAACATCCTCTTCTTCAGACCAAACCATCCTGAACTGCTAGATGGAGGAAACCCTCTCCTCCCATTTTCCTCTACAAAAACTCAAATCCCAACTGGTTTTGTTGAGGTAATGTTGAGCGATAGTCTTTCAGCTTTGTTGGCAGAGACAGAAAGAAAAAAAAACTCTGATTCACAAAATGACTTTCAAAGTCTCCATTGTCAAAAAGGAGGAGACTTCATTTTCCAGCCAGTGCGGGCTGAATATAGACATGACTAATTACTGAGACTGAAATACAGTAGATCTTTTGATTCTCTCCATGTGAACGTTGTGTTTCCAAGTCTGCATCCACACCCACGACACGGGCACGCCGCACAAACATTTATTCCAAATCTCAGCATTGTTTACAAACTACCAGTGACCGATGTGACATGGCCGACCTGTTACGCCCCTTTAATTATGCCACTTTATTGGGAGGTTTTCACATGCAGAACAGTGTTAGATTTGCCAAAATGACTTCATAACTGTCATCTTATCACAGTGAACGGTTCACCAGAACCAATAATTGACGTCATCTCCAGACCAGAGTCTACGGTTTCCAAGTTATGTGCAAACAAACACAAATTATTCTCTGCCGCAAGTTTGGAACACCCTGTTCATATCTAAAAGAGTTTTTTTTTTTCTTTTTTATTCAGAGTGCGTTACACAGTTCTCGGAAGTTTAACATACAGTATATTTGCCAAATATTGTCAGTAACAAAATCAATTTATTTAGAAAATTATTTATATCCTACTCCACATGAAGTGCAATTTTAACACATTAAATGTTTTCTGGACTCACAAATACATCTTTGTGATGTATCTTGTTATGTAACCTCAAGCCAAAGTTGAAGATAATAAACTAATGAACATACAAAGTAATTAAAATGTAACATGAAATCATATTTCCTTAAAAGTGTAATGATATAATAATATGAGAAATGATAATGATGCCTTCGATTCCACTTAAACACCTACGTTTCAAAAGTTTCCCGGACACAACTCTCTGCTACAAAAAATATGATCCATCTATTTTTGTTCAAAACCACATCAAGTCTCTCTGTCAAGTCAAGGACAGACAAGGGATAGAATAGCAGCCAATTTTTTTAAAATTAATCAGCCTGATTGTATAGTATATGCTTACATCCAGTGAAGGTACTCTGAGACCAGAGACTCCAGCAGACACATAAATGGACTTTATTCTAGCCACATCATCATTCAAAGTGTTTTGACGTTACATGTCACACTAACCTATTCACACACACAGCACTTTGTGCTTCTAAACTACACACACATTCATGCCCTGATAGACACACTGGGAAACAATGTGGGATCCAGTTTCTTGCCCAAGGACACTTTGACATGTCATAAGGGGAAGCCTGGAATCGAACCACTGACTCCGGTTAGCGGAGAACGGCTCTTTCTCCTAAACTACAGCCACCCAAAACTGTGATGTTAATAGTTTAGCAGGAACAAATGAGTGTGTCATGGGATAGGGTATCCCTATTTAGTGATGCTCATTTCATTATTTTTCTCTAGTACATTTGGTTTTGTCGCTGGTATTAGTTCCTTTGAGAATTTGTAGTATTTGGATAAATAGCACAGTAGGAGGCACCAAAGAAACAGGCTGTCAATGGACGAGTTTCTTTTGCTGACAAATAATAAGGTAACTGAGTGAAGTTTTTCATTCACCTGTATTTACAGAGGAAACTTATCAAGTACAAGGATGTTGCTATACTTGATATCCTTAATGTCCTTGATTCAATGTCGAATGACAGACTTCTCTAACTAATTAGGTGTATCAAAGTAATTGCGTACAGCTCAAAAAATACATTTTAGGCTGGACTACCTACTTCAGGTTTTCTTTGGACAATGGTGTTATGCTATTTGTTTTATGTAAACCACTTAGAGTTGTCCTATACATGAAATGTGCTATAGAAATAAACCTGCCTTGCCTTCATATATTCCTGTGATATAGTTTAACAACACTTTGTCATACTGTATGTAATCTACATTATCTTTTAAATGTGAAAGGATGCAAGGTTGGTCAAACTAGCCCCTACATAAAAACAAGTATGTGGAAGAGGGGGGCAGGGTCGGGCCCATCACCAGTGTGTCTGAGTCTCACATTAGGTTATGCTGACCTCCGTCAACATAGAAGCATATATGGCTGACACCTGCCACTTTATCATCAACTACAATGACCGGCTGCCCTCTGTTCTTCTGGAGGCCAAACAGTTGCTCATATTGCAGTAATAGTTGCATCACTGATGCCAGAGTGGATCTAGTAAACAGGTATGTGCATTCTGACTGATTCAACAAGCAACATGAATCCTGCAGCCTTGAACATGATGCTAATATGAATGAGTGTCTGAATGTTGGTGACAAAAACTCCACTGAAGCCACTCCTGCCTTGAAGAATCTAGACCAGGAAAGTTAGTTGTTGCCTGTGAAATGGAGGCCAAGTCAAATGCTACGGCAACTGGGCTGCAAAATTGGGTGGCTGAAATTGGAGGGACACAAACTGGAACAGTGCCTTGGAAATGCTTCAACACCTTTCTGAGGCAAGAAATACGGTGGCAGCAGCTAGCTTCACTCACAGAGCAGCAATAGGAAAACACAGGAGTTTTGTGGTGGGATGGAAGCTGTACCTTCTCTACCTCCTCCTGTGAAACACACACCAGGTTTGGCTCAGACTGCAGGATGTGGTCCTGCATATGAACATTTGTTTGCTCTTACAGTGTGTGTTGGCATTTGGGCTGGAGAGTTTGTGAGCAGCTTCACCTTCTGTGTGGGGAAATGGTGCCCTGGCTCCCAGACATGCTGCAGTGCTGATGGCCCCAGCTGCTGTTGTCTTTTCTTTGCTCATCTTATGTCTGAATGTCTCCCTTTTGCACTGTTTCTGTCCTTCAGGCTCAAGATTTGGGTTTGGGGCTGTACTTCTGCAATTCCATATAAATGGGTTCACATCTGATACCAAAGTATAATGCTATGAACAGGATCTGAGGAGCTTACACTTGATTTGGTGTCTACATTGTATTTAGTTTTGTTTTTTCTTTTAAATGAGAATTTGCTTGTCTGTTTTTTTTTTAAATATTGTTTTCATTTTTAGTAAAATCTTCCGGTGGTGTTATTTAGCACTTAGTCCCTGTCTCATTTGTAACTTGAAAAATAAATTTCTTTCAGTTTTACATTTTTTCTTCTTCCGCAAATGCATCAACACAATAGAGCAGAAAACCAGGGAGAAGAATGATATATTGTGAAGTCTGAACTGTCTATGGTTTATTGGATAGTAGCTTCAGAGGGAAGCTTAAACTCAATTACATCTAGTTCATCCATATAGTTTCTGCATTTAAACTGCATGTTTTTCTGTCATTTCAGCTGCTGGCTCCATTCCAAATGACAACTGTGGAGCTGTCAGAGGAGAAGAGTGTTTCAGGGTCAAAGGTCATTACCTGCAGCCTGTGATGCAGCATACAACAGAGTATGTATCCAGTTTCCAGTAGCATGAAAACGGCGCATCGGCCTCACTTTGAAAGGAAATATGTGTGCAAAGGCTTTTACAACCAGCTGGGTTGTAGAATGAGAAACAGTGTTGTCAGTAAAGGAAAAAAGGAAAAATAAACGTGCTAACCCGCAGCTCCTCCTACTTAAATGCACTAATTAGGCTTTCTGATTACCTCCGTGGCAGCGTGAGGCATTTCAGCAGCACATCAGTTTCATCCCACCACTCTCTCACACACACACAGGACACTGATGCACGATGAAAGCTCATCAGTCCTGCTCTGAATGTGTTTGGTAAAAAAAGGCTGCGACATGAAGCAGAGGATGGGACAGATTTGTGTAGCTGATGCGTCATTGTTGAGGGATGCATGATGGAATCCCATAGTAAGAGATATTAGAACAGTCTCTGCTTTGCTTTGCTCACAACTTATAACTATAATTTAGTGGAAATATTGGAAACAGTGTGTTCACTGGTTCATAATAATAATAGGGAGCTGCACTGGAATGAGATTAGATGAAGAGATTTTAAGGTTTTAGGTTTGGGGCAAAATCATCCCACCTCTAATCTTTCTTGTACGTGGTTCACCCATGGTTTTTTTAAGAACCCCCAATCCAAGTGTGGTCATCCATTTATTCTACTCCGTCTCACTCATCCTTCCCTACATCATCCATCCTCATTCCTCACCCATCCTTTTCCATCTTTCATTTATCCATTCATATCACTCTCTCATCTATGCCTCCACCATCCTTCATCTCATTTTTTTGTCCCCCTTCATATCTTTTATCTTTTATAACTTCTCTGCTCATTTTCTCTTTAAAACCCTGGACTCATTTTAACATTAATTTCTTACTTTGACCAACCTTTTGCTGGAGCACACAGAATCATCATCATCATTTTTTAAACGTTTATCTTCTGATCGTCGGGTAATGTTGAACATCGTGTGTTTTAAACACCAGAAGGACCCCTCATCCCTCCACCCCCCAATATGTTGACATTGCTGTCACACATTCCACTTGTGTTGTATAAAAAGGGACCACATTAAGAATTTTAGAGGCCTGCTTTGACACAATGACACTCAAAAATGGTTGCATGCAAATCCTGATTGGAAAGGCAAATATTTCAAAGGCAGTTGTAGAAGTTTGCAGTTGTAGAAGTTTACAGTCCTGATGCCACTGTTAGTTTCTACAGAGAGGAGATGTTTTCTTTGGCTCGGTTAGAGTAAATATTTCTATTCTTCTGTTGTGTTATAAGAATATGTGTATTCAGACCCTGGAGATGATCCTCAATCCAGACTAAATAACATCTTTATTACAGTAAGATGTTTGTGTGTTTTTTTTCTTTTCTTTTAAAATATGGGTTATATGAAGTGTGTCCTTTCTTCTGTCTTTTTTTTTCCTTGGCTGCCAATATAGATTTGTTGCCACTATGAAATTATTTGGCTACACAAAACAGTCCTGTAAATGTCTGTTACATATTTGCAGTTCGTTTCAGCACTCAGCTATAATGAAACTAAACTCTACAACTACAGGTGCAAAAATGTAATCTCGTCTGCATTTAACAAGTTTCTTTCGAAACACAAGTTGTTGTGATTAGTCATATTCATGACTTCACAGTTGACTTGAAAAAAGATTGTTTTCTAATCGCTGGCTGATTTAGGAGTTTAATTGAATTTGAGCTGCTGCTGCACATCTGATAAAAACGTGTTGTCTTTTAAGTGCGAGAAAATGGGTGGTCTGTGGTGGCCACAAAGCAAAAGGGATTTGCTGCTCGAGTGGAGACACGGGCATCGGAAGGAATAAGAAAACATTTTAAAACCCTAGTCTGTTTTTCTCCTTCACAAAATGCGCGTCACAGAGAGGAGGAGTGTAAGTCAAGCTGGAGAAAAAACTGCAACAGAGTTTCTGTTCAAGCCAAGGGAGCGCGCCGGCCGCACAAATGTTAACATGACAACTGCGGGATCACTTAATTAGCCATAAAGGCAATTAGGGTGGAGTTGGCTGAGAGCGATTGCATAGCTGCAGCGAGGAGATCAGTACATCTGTGCACGGCTTATTAAACATGTTATATAATCCAACAGTCTTGATCTATTTTCCATGAGTTTCAGAGGGATTGTTTGGTCAACATGAACCTCAACAAAATGCAGATTCAGATAAAGATGTCATTTCAAATGACAGCGTCTGGCCTGCGAGCCACCCAGAAGACGGACATGGATGCGCTGGAATCGTAAACACTGATTTCAACCGATAGGAACTGAAATCTGCAGTTAATCAGACTCCAGCTGGAATTAGATCCTCTGCCTCCTCCAGGAACTTTAAGAGCTTTTCGCTTCCTTTCAGATTGTTTTCTACCCTGGCCAAGCAGGACTGTGTCAAATCCTGCCACAGCCGTATGTCCACAGCCTCTCGTTGAGCAAGAACCTCATATACTTTACCAACCACTAAGGCCTTTTCTGGCTTATGACATGTGAGGCTCTCAGGACCACGACCACCAGAAGAATCACTTACTTTACTAAAAAAGACTGTAATCATTGTGTGGAGGAGCAGTTGCAACAAAAGGCTTTCAGAAATATGGGCAAACATATCGTAATTTTTTATGAATATATGGCGCCGTGGTGTTTTGACATCATCTTTACCAGATTCATTTTTTAAAGCAGCCAACGCCAAAAACAAACAAAAAAAAAACTGCAGTAAAAGCTGAATCACAGCATCCATAATTCATAGTTAACATGCTGTTTTAAACAAAAGGGGTATTATTATAAGTAAAGTAAAAAGTAGTTTTTTAAACATTGGAGGGGTCAGATGCCTGCTTCCACTCAGGATCCCCGACCCTCCCATCGCTCAGCAATCTGGCAGCGGATCAGCCGACTGTTTCTGAAAAAGTCTCCCTCTCCTAGGCTTCATCGCAGCTCTGAGTTCAAATCTGCTCCGGAGGTTGTGGCTTTGCTGGAACGCATCCACAAACACACAACTACCATCACTCTCTCTTACACACTGTTGAACATATTCACTCAAACTTTAACTCCCTCCCTCTCTGTTGGACATGGGCGAACCTTCCTCAGCGTTTGACTTCCTGCTTTGCCAGGACATAGGAACTCGCTTCCTGGAGGCTCTATTTACCCCAACACTCCCCGCTGATCCAATGTTTCCACCAAATGTTACCACCAAGCCTTTGGAATTGACATTTTGTCAGGTGAGGCTCATTGATCTTGATTTTGACAAGAAACTTTTAATATTAATTATGTGTATAACTAGTCAGATCACACTAAAGTGCCCTTTAGTCTTCATGCATGGGTGCAGAAATTGTTATAAAAATTACAGAAATGATAAGGATTGTGCATTCAATCCTTTGACTCAAAGTAAGCAAACAAAATAGTGCAGCTCTGTGAATAAATGCTCACAGATGCATTTGAACTAATGGACACAACTTGTCCATTAATATGACCTTAAAGAAATACTTCACCCTCAGAAGGATGTGCCTTCATTTTCTACTCACCGTCGTGCTGATTAACAGTCCACGGTGGGCTGCACGGTGGTGTAGTGGTTAGCACTGCGGCCTCCCCGTGAGAAGGCTGCCGATTCGAGTCCCAAGTCGGTCGGAGCCAGATTCTGGCTAAGGAGGGGTTTGAAACTGTGGCCTTCCTGTGTGGAGTTTGCACGTTCTCACCAGGTACTCTGGCTTCCTCCCACTGTCCAATGAGGTGCATGTTAGGTTAACTGGGCACTCTAGATTCTCCCTGTGTGTGTGTGAATGGTTGTCTGTCTCTCCATGTTGGCCCTGCGACAGACTGGCGACCTTTCCAGGGTGTACCCCGCCTCTCGCCCGTTGATAGCTGGGATAGGCTCCAGCACACCCGTGACCCACTTGGATTAAGCGGTTCAGAAAATGGAAATACATTTTTATAAAAATTACAGAAATGATCAGGATTGTCAGTTGTCAAATGCAGTTGTCCCTTTGACTAAGCAAACTAAATAGTGCAGGTCTGTGAAGCTTTGGGAGCTAAATGCTCACAGCTGCATTTGAACTAAGGGACACAACTTGTCCATTAATATGACCTTAAAGTAATACTTCACCCTCAGAAGGATGTGCCTTCATTTTCTACTCACCCTCATGCTGATTAACACCCTGGAAAACATTTTTGATATTTATCATGTATCCGGAGATGTGGGGAGGTTTTCGTTGTGCATCGATTCTGTTACAGTGATGTTGAACGGCGCACGTTCAAAAAGTCTACAAAAACTATGCAATATTCCTCCATACTGCTCATCCAATGTAATCCAAGTGTCCTGAATGAGTAGCGTCTATAATTTAATTGAAACAACATCATTTTGCAATATTTTTAGAGCCCAAACCATAGCATCTTGTACTTCCTGGATGCATGATGCTACCGTGGCCGCGGCAGACTGGGAGTAGTGCGGAACGCACATTCCAGCCTACTGACTACTATAGGCGGAGAATGTCTGTCGTGGCCACCGTAGCATTTGTCAAATTAGGCTTCATTATTAACTCATTGGACAATATAATCGTATAACAATGTGTCGGGGAGCTTCCGCCCTTTCTGTTATATTCTGCTTGGCTTTGTCAAAGTGTGCACCCTATTCCCCACATTGTGCCCTACAGTAGCTATACAGGGGTCAATCCATTTTGTAAGGGTGTCCAAATGTCAAGGAAAAGAGTACTGGACTCAAAATTACCCCCAGTGCATCTCGAAAAGTGGTAAGCATTGGTGGTCCCTAGACGGGTAAATATAGACTACAATGCATTGAGGGCAGGAGCAAACGTGATGTCTCGCTAACGTAACAAGCAGCATTCTCCCCACCTGTCCTATTATCTACTGTCATTTTCTTATTTTTATAATTATTAGTTCAATTTGTGTCAGTAAGAAGATGCTTAAGTTTAAAATTGGCACCATTGCTCTTATGGAGCAAATTTATGACACTACGGGTATCTGACATAGCAACCATAAAGATCAATGGATAAAATCATGTAGTCTGGCATAATTTGTAGAATTGGCCTGGTACATGTAACTAATTGTAATGGATGCTTTGCATCAGGAGGGGAATTATGTCATGGGAGGGATGGTGAAGAAAAGATATCCTAAAAAAAGTCTCTGCTGTCAATTTTAGTTTGATAGTTTAGGTTTCATAAATTGATATTTCATGGTAAGCCAGTGTGGACCCAGTTGCAGCTCTGAATGTTTCTTTCAGTCTGGGAATGAAGCATTGTTGAACATCTCCTGCTGTGACTGCAGCTCCAAGCTGGGAGCTGCTGCGTGAGAACCAAGCCATGTGAGGTGACTTGGATGGGGAAGGAGCCTGCGGCAGGAGAATCCGCTGCTCATTAAGAACACGGAGAAACAGTAAATGATAAGCGCTTTCATGTCAGTTTCCAAAAGTCACAACAACCCCAGAAAAAAGCTAGATTGATCTTAGAGTCAGGGTCAGAAATTTGCCAAATAGCGACAAAGTTGCTACGTTAACACTGCAAAGGACCATGGTGTTAACATCAGTACATACATATAGTTATGCTGCTCAGTCCTCCATTTATCTTTGTCTGTTTATCTCATTTAGAAATATTGAAAATGTGTTTGTTAATGTTTTGGGTTGTCACTTAATTTGGCGTTTTGCCTTTGTCATCACACGCGTTACTTTTTGTCACTAAATAATGAATACGTAGTTTTCTGTTTCTGTTTGTAATGAAGTCCATCTGTTTCCCTTCCACTTACCTGGGTCATAATGGCTGGGATAAATTCTAGTTATCCAAAACATGCCTAAAGTCAACAAAAATGTCAATAATACTCTTCATGTTTATTTTTTTTCTGTGCTGTCAAGCACTTCCAACCAGTTTGCCTTGAAAATATGGATTTAGCATTAGCTTCCAGTAGCTAGCTAAGCACTGTAGCAACCATGGAAACTTCATACTGTAGCCAGGTTTCATCAACAAACTGGCATAGTTATCAGAGGCATGCCTAGCTTTTCTTTGAACATGGTGTTAAACTCCTAGCTGACTTTGAACAGAAAATATATTGAGATATAGTTTATAAATGCCACGTTTTGAATCAGTGTTCACTCTTCTGAAGTGTTCATTTTAAGTTTTGCCAACAAAGCCTTTAACCATACTAAGCTGGAAGAGAAGTTCAAGCCAATTTTTAAGGCAACTATTTATAAAGCAAATTTTTAAGGTCATTGGGACGGTAGCTTACACAGGCTCATCTGGCCTTCCAGCGTTATTCTGCCACATCAGCTGATCATATTTATATTATCATATTTACTCATTTCTGGCTTTATTTGTTCATTCATACAATAAGCTGGTATTTATTCATTTTGTACTGACTAAATTCAATCATTATTCAGCTTTAATGCTTCTCTTACATTGTTTTGATCATCATTTGTGAAATTTGCAATGTTTTTGTGTCAACAACAGCATAGCTGAGAATGCTCTTAACAAGAAAAACAACTGCAAAGTAATTTTTAAAAAATTGGAAATGAAAACATAAAAGTAATCTTGTAAGTTCAGTCAAGCCTGAAGCCTGTGGTCAATTCATTTTTTTTATCTTACTGGATGATTTGAAGGCTGTTATGCAAGCATGTGAGCTGTTCTGTGTCCCAAACCTCCTCTTGGACACAAACAAATCAAAAGTAAATGGATTCATCTGGACGAGCCCCAAATGCTCTGCATGCTGTGCTCAGACAAAAACATTACATCTCCGATCATATTTGCTACAATCCCAAACAATGCAACTGCTGCTTTTGCTGCCAAACTATTACTGTAAACATGAATGAGAAAAATTAACATCTTGTAAAGCCTCTTTATGCATATAATGCTAGTCCAATGCTGATTAAAGTTAAAGAAAAAAAATAGACCAAGTCTGAATCAGAGACTGGAGGACAACAGTCAGCCACCACCTCCTCCTGAAACCTCAAACTCATCTGCTCTTCAAGTATGTTTCAGTGCAGCGTGTCTGTGGTTTGAGCATTCTGGCGTATGTGCGGTCATTGTGGCCACATGTGGACCCCCACAAACACATAATTTCTCCCTTGTGTTTGTCTGGAGGATGTCTGCAATGAAATGTCACTAGTTTGCATGTTTCAGGTGAAAACAGATGGCTATCCCTTGCAGTGAGGCGGTGCAGTATAACAGCATTGCATCATGACTGAGAAACATTCAAATTGATTTTAAGGAAGGCTAAGATGGGGTTGGGAGGTTTTCAGGTCCCACAGCGGCTTTCCTAGTTAGATGAAAGGGGAGAGGGCTTTTAGATTAAGTTCATATCCTTAATGCTGTTCATCTGTGTCAGAGACAACTGGAGATTCCTCCTGATCGTTTTTGTTTTCTTTGTTATGCAACAACTTACCCTGTTATTTTCTTATTTGAAGTGCCAAAATGGTTTAATTTCATGTATCTTATTATCTAAAAGGTGTCAGGGAGAATTTAACATCCATACTATTTATTTTGAAGTTCCATTATTTATTAATGTAATAACAGATTATTCCATTGAAATAACACAATGGGTTTTTATCAGATTAACACACCTAGATTTCTTCCCAATACCTTTTTTTCATGGTTCTATAACCATAAATCTCATTTATTTAATTCGTTTACATCTAAAAAAAACTAAGAAATTTTGTCACAATATAAACAGAAGCCCTATCACACCAAACCCAGAACAGATGTTTGATGTATGTGAACTGACGTTTATACTCTTGGAGTATAAACCAAGGACAACAGCGAGCTAAACAATTTAACCCAGTTAATGGACATCAACTGGTGAATACTATCAGCATTCGGATAGAGATTACAAAAAAAAAGATACATAATCCCACAGAATCATTAAATCACGGCAAAATATTAGCCACAGTAGTGGCAGATAGGATAGTACACATGATCAAACTAAACATGATGTCTGCTTACCAGAGCAAGCGTCTTTGGTATCTTGTTTATGACTTAGGTTGTAATGTTTTGTACTTACGGCCAGATTTCACAGAGAAAATTTAGATATCCAAGTCATGCAAGAAAAAGAAAAAAGTTGGAAAAACTCCCTAAAGTGTGAATGTGTCGTTCTGTACCATATAAACTGGAGATTTGCTCTTTCATAGAACTTTCTGTTTGCCAGTTTTTGATCATTTTACTATGAAAAGGCTGGAATCATAAAAAGCTTTGTTTCCTGTGAGTAAGAACATTTTTCTTATGAAACGCTTCAGCATAAATCTAAAGTGTTCATAAAGTTGAATCAATGTTGTGTTAAAATTTTCATTTATTACATGGAAATGTAAAATATATATAAACCCTTTCACTTTGAAGTATAAAAGTTTTGTTGTGCCACGTCAGTCCACAAAGTAAATGGTTGTATGTCAGAATTAACACGTGGCAGCATCCTGTTGGCAGCTCGGTGTGTTCAGGGAAATGTCAGAACATTAAAAGCCTCAGGGTGAAATCCTCAGCACGTCTGCAGGCGAAGCAGTGCCGTCCAAGAGCAGCGGAGCGCGACTTGACGTAAGGATGATTAAACGAAGTGCAGCGGTGGAGGAGTAGTGACAGAATACTCAGTGATGAAAGCCAAACAGTAAATGGCTCTGTGAGGTGAACCAGACCAGCGACTAAAACGTATTACATGACTACACTGAGGTGAAAAAGGGAGTTTTATTGCTCCAACTGAACTGACTTCACTTTTCACGTGCAATGATGCTTGAAACCAAAATGTTACAGACACAATGAGGAATTTCACCCACCTTCCCAGTTTGGAGCATAAAATTATCATAAATTTTGTCTCTGGCAGATGGAAAATAAGATTTTTTAGGTTTCTTTGTATCAACAGAGTTTGATATACATTTTGGTCAGAAAAGTTCTTGACCTATAAGTCACTTTTTGCCAACACATATTTAACAGATAGCACTAAAATGGCTAAAATGAAGCTGTAATTGTTCTTCATATGATCTGACATTTTTCTTCCATTTCAATAGAAACACAGATTAACTTTCCTTTTTAGTATCTTACGAAAAATCGTGTTTACTGTCTTCTTTCACTTTACTTCAAAGATTCAATCTGCACATCATAATCTTTAGATATGATGATGTTGATGATGATCTATATATATGCAATTTTTTTATTAATGTACCTTTTAGAGATTATCCTAACAAAACTTAACATGAATCGCTTGATTTGTCTTCACTGACGAGTTTCTCTTTTATTTCATATTTGTGGAGAAATATGTGAACAAACTTATTCCAACTTTGCAGGACATTTTTTTATATAAAAAATTCCATTTTGCATTATGTACGATATATTTAGTAATACTGTATAGATTAAGATTTATTTGTTCCATATTCAATGTTTAAGTAAAACTTGTCTGGGTCCATATGAAAAGGTTCAATGTTATGAGGAAGATTTTTTCAGTGAAATCAATACTGGCGCATGACTTTGTCCAAGTTTTGTACAATTGCTCAGTGCATCATGGGGTGTCCCCACCAGCCTTTACTTTCCCTCCAGCTGCTGAATAACTAAGTTAAAAAAGAAGACAAACTAATATGTTAGGGCTACGAAAACATTGCAGCTTTTCTCTCAGAATACACTACACAACTTCAGAAATCCTGTCTTGCTGGTTTAGTGGGAGTTCAACCCATTCAATCAGATAAAAAAAATAAAAAAATATTTGCTTGACACCATTTTCCCAGTGAAGTAAAAAAACACAGTCATCTTTACAGATAAGAACAGTCTATAAAGTCATTTTTATTTGAGATGTTCCACGGGGTCAACATGTCAGAGTGCCAGCAATCAACACATTCTCTCCAGACTAGTTTTGTAGATTTTTCAGCCGACTTCTCAGTAACATCCACAGATGTTTTACTTTATAGTGTGACTGAAACAGTTAATCTTTCAGATTTCAAGGATGTGCATTGGCTGCTAAGCATTTCTGCCTCACGCTCCTCTCTCCTGACCTGTCTGTTGCTTTCAGCTTGCTTACTAAAAATTTATATCTTAAAATACATGTACAGTATGTAACTTCAAACAGTAATATATGCAGCATACTTTGTGAAACATGCCTCGTCTCCTTTGTGCTCTCTTTGTGTACTACTGTGAAATATTTCCAGCTGTGAGAGTGTGTCTCCGGCATTTAAATCCATGTGTGAACAGCAAATGTGGAAACAGTCCAAAGGGAATTGTCTACAGAGAGCATCACCAGAGCTACTCTATGAAAACAGTAAGGAATGGATAATATGGTGAAGCCAATAAGGTATCCAACTGTACAGAGGCTGTTTCTACATGACAACTGAATTAAGCCAAAATACTCCACTTACTGCTACATTTTATTGAACAAACTACTGATTTTTTTCAGTGCAGCTTTCTTTTGTGAATCAATGGGGTTGAGGTCTTTTTCCAATATTCCAATGTCCAGATAGAGAATATTCCCAGCATGAAACATTTTTGTAGCACTTTCAAGTCACAAAAAGGAACTTTCTGAGCTTTTTATATCAAACACATGCCATCTGCAATGACATAGCATGTTCTTAGCAATA
Organism: Craterocephalus amniculus; assembly: GCA_036024015.1. Lineage (NCBI taxonomy): Eukaryota > Metazoa > Chordata > Actinopteri > Atheriniformes > Atherinidae > Craterocephalus > Craterocephalus amniculus. The sequence continues at coordinate 6,690 of JAVQJG010080696.1, read as the reverse complement.
CATCAACTCAGTGGGATGTATTGTATTAGTAAAGGAATCAGTGTTTGTGGAGCTACTGATGTCAAACTATAGGCAGTGAAGTAAATTATCAGTAAAGTCATCTATGCGTGTAGTTCCATTTTAGACTCAGCAACACTGTGATTTTGCAGCCAAAACATAAATGCCCTTGAAGGGATTGGAACCACATTCATATTTCCAAAAGGCAAAATTGATGTCATTCATCAAAGACACCAACTCTATCCAATTCATCACTATAGCTATAGCTACTGGCTGCCCCCTCATACTGCCATACCAAAATACAGCACCAATATGAAACAGATCATTTTTAATGAACATATATTAAATGTTTCTCTCAGTGTGACTTTTTCCATTTGACACTGGTCTCTGTTTGCCTGGGGTTACACAGGCAGTCATTAGTTTTCCAGCACTTAGGCCCCTCCGATTGAGTGTCAGTGGGCTAACTGTGATTGCAAAAGCTAAAGCTTAGATTAGGTTTAAAACAAAGATCGATAAGATTGTTGTACTGTTAGCTGCTCAAAATGAGCAATGCCTGCAACCTAACAGCAGTTTTATACAGCAAAGGTTTGGACATTCTTTCCCAACTTTTGACTGTATATATTTAAAAAAAAATCATGACGCAATCTTTCCTCAGAGTGGAAAAAAAATCCTTATTGTGTAACATTATCACAATGCAGTGGCGGATCTAGAAAAAATTACATAGGGGGCAAAGGAGAGGCAAGAGGTCCAAGGAGGGTGGCGATGGTCGACGTCCTCATTTAACTATGTGAAGTTTATTTTGTAACATTATCACAATGTGAAAAACTTTGGCTAAACAGGATCATATGGGAGGAGCCAGATGATGAAGATGTGTAAAAAGGCGTTTACTTCTTCCAACCCAGGTTCTTAAGATCCTTTTTGTGGATCTCAGTTATAATAACTGGTAAGTGTTTATAATGGGAATTTAAATTCTAATAATTTTCAAATATATTGAACTTCAAATTGATGCAATGTTATAAGTTTAATTTAAGAGCAATGCCAGACAGATGTTAGTGAATTTGTAGAACCCAGTCTGACTCTAGGTCAGAGGTAGGCAACTCCGGTCTTTGGGAACTGTAGTGGAGCATGTTGTTAACCAGCTCTAACACACCAGATTCAAATTAAAACACCTTATCAATTTCCAATCAGTGACTAATTCATTTGAAAGAGGTATACTGAAACAAAGAAACAGCTAAAACTTGCAGGACTGTAGCTCTCAGTGACTGGGATTGCCTACCCCTGCTCTAAGTGAAAGTTAGTTTAGGCTACAGTTCGATTCTAGGGAAGTTTTATTGAAGTGAGAGTAAGTTCAGTCTGTTTTAAACTATTTTCATGCATGCACATCAAGTCCTCAACATTCCCAGGGATAATCTAAGAGGTTGGGGCACCAGCCTGAGCAGGGCTAAACACACGCAAAGGAAGAATGACTTGTTACCAACTTCTACAGACTCTTGAACTCTGTTGAACCTGTTTTCCTGCTACAGTATAATCATTTATAATATAATAAATATCTAAAACTTTTTCTTACTGATTTTTTAATTTATATTTTTCCATGACAGTTGCAAATAATGACTTACATTTCCTTTTAAAGTGTGCTGTGGTATCTATGATGGCAGCTAAAAACTAGGGCAGGGCAGATTGATTCGAACATTGATAGTAGGGCTGTCCCCAACGGGTCGGTGAATCGACGTAATCGATTCAATAAATACGTCGATTTATAAAACGTGCGTCGAGGCAACTGAAAAATAGAAACTAAAAAATTTAATGCCCTTATTTCAAAGGGAAACCGGAATCTGCGTTGTTGCGAATGCAATTGGCGGAATCTAGATCAGCCGAAAACAACAAGCTAAGATGTCAACGCGTTCCCCAACCGCCCCCACACACTAACCTTCCGTTTGCACGTTCTCGCGGAGGCTCCACCATATTAAGGGCCGTCTCAAACCGCGCAGTGGGCGAGTGGACTGTTTCATCCCTCAGATAGCGGTTTGGAATTGGCCCAGATGAAACGAACAGGTAATTCAGAATCTGGTAGCGAAGTATCAATAAGTAGGCTACAATTCATGGTCCACCATGACGTCCACGCATCACTTGCTTCAAACATGCGGCGATTACTTTACCAATGACGAATAACAACGTACTCTGCCAGCTCTGCAAAATGAAAATGACGTTTCACAGAAGTAGGACTGCAATGAACGCATATTTGAAGCATAAACAAACACCCATGAGCGCTTTTACGGTAAAGCTCTGCAAGTCAACTCGACTTTATTTTTCATTGTTTGCTTAATATTGTGTAGAAAGTGGACTAAACTAACACTACATGCTATTGTTATTATGTAGCTTCTCATGTGAAGTTACTATATGGTTGTGTTGTGTGGTATATATGATTATTATTACAGCTACTGAAATTTTATACATTTATATTTCTGTAAGAGGAAAAAATATGTTGGAATTGCCTCAGAATGCAGCTTAACTATTTTTCATTCAAATTGAACTATAAACACATTTGCAAGAGGATTTTTGTCAAGACTGGTTAAGAGTGCTGCGAAAAGTTGAACTTGCACAATATTTTTAGAATTAAATAAAATGTTGAAAGTTGAGAAAGTTTTTGGTATTTGTACTGGGTAAATTTCTTTTTCATATTTATCAAGCATAAAAAAAATTTGCTAGATTATTAAATTAATCGAAAAAATAATCGAATCGTTAGATGCATCGAAAAAATAATCGACAGGTGAGTCGGTTCTGAAAATAATCGTTTGGGACTGCCCTAATTAATAGTATCAGTTAGGGGTGTGAATCTAGCAGCAACTCACGATTCAATTCGATTCCGATTATTGGGGTAACGATTCGATTTTGTATCGATTCTCGATTCAAACCGATCTTAATTTACATTCAATCCTCTTTTAGTAACAAAACGTGCTGATTAACTCCGATCCTATATAAGCCAGAAACAGCTCTGAGGAATTGTTTCATTAGTTGAAAGAAAACTGATCATTTTTATCAAAAAACGGTTTAAACTTAGCTAACGGCAAAGTTTAACATGTTTGTCATTTAGCAGCAGCTTTGAAAGTCAAGCTAATAATATTTAGCCTTTTAAAAATTTGATTCTTGGAAATTTTGAAACGATTCTGAATCTTGATGAACAAGAACCTCGATTCCAATTAAAAATGATTTTTTTTCACCACCTCTAGTATCATAACCCTACTACAAACATGGAATGGCTACTCTAAAGCCAGAATAAACACTGCAATAGTAGATGTCAGTGCAATTGAAACCCCAGTTGTCTCAAGCAAAAAATGTGTGTAACTTAATAAACTGGGGGTGTCTCTAAGAATTCTGGTTCTCTAAGCAGTTTTCAAGCCATCTAAGTTTCAGCTTTAGGGATTTTTCTCCCATGGGTCACCCTATCTCTAAATTTATCTAATTCAAGAGGAACATAACGAAGAATCCCCAATTATTCCGCCAATTCGGCCTGTGATGTCTGAATTTACATCGTGCGGGTACCAGTTAGCTGGCTGATTGTCAGATATAATGTACAGTTACAGAAGCTGGCCCAGGTAGCTACTTAGATGGTCACAGTTTGGGATGAAGTCACCATACAAGCTCCTTTCCATCATGGAATCATAATCATCAAAAGTTGACCCAAAGATCCTGAATACAGAACTTATGGGGAACATTTTAATGGAGCAATTTCATAGTTGAGTAAAAATAATTCTCAACAGTTTCAACATACATCTGCTTTCAAGCAAATCATCGAGCCAGGATTTTCTGTACCTTTCTAGATTATTGATATTGTTCCTAATTAAATTTATCTCAAGGCACATAAAAAAATTTATTTAACAAGTTAAATATATTCAAATTAAATGTAATTTAGTCTTTCCTTCAAATTCACTGTAATCCTGTTTGTGTCAACTCTATTTGTAAGGATAATCAGTCACAAGGTATTTGATCATTCTGTTTGGTCCAGACAATTTGTGTCCTTTTATTTATTCTTCTTTGGATATCTTCTGTTTGGTTAAAGTAATTGAAAATGGGATGGGACATTCTGTGGCTACTCCTGTCAGTAAATGTCTCAGTTTGCCCACTCTCTTCATCCACACCATACATTTGTCCAACCACTGTCTCTTAACTGTCTAAAAACCATTTCCATTTTATGGAGCAGTTTACAGCTTAAAAGATAAGATTACCTCTTGACTTGCTGAATGCTGTCAGCGTGTTTTTTTTAACAGGTCAGCAGGGAATTTAAAAGTCAACATTCTTCAAATCCAATCATTTTGGCTTTACCTGCCCCTCGAAACTAAATCTCTGATCAGACTGATCTTAATATTAAATTGTCAATTTATTATTATTGTAAATAATAAGCTGGTTCATGACAACATACAACAGTGTTAGCACTGAAAGGGATTACTCCAAGTCCTGCAGCAGCGCAGGGGAGAGTGACTGGACAACCTGCAGAACAGAACATGTGCTTGGCTCGCACAGATGAGGTCAGTCTGCTGCAAACTCACTAGACCCCTCCGGCGTGGAGCTGAAACAGAAAGAGCTTTCTGGTCAGGAGCTCACTGAGAGCTATAAATTGAATGCAAACGGAACCAACTCAAAGGGGAAACTATTCATCCCAGCCCTATAACTCTTCCTGCTCCTTTCCCCCCTATTATATTTTATGTCTGAGCTTTTTCCCACTGATTGGAATAGCAGGCCCCAAACAGGCCTTGGAAGAACAAAGCCGTCATAGCTGGAAGCAGACTCGGCTCCGAGGAGGAGGAGCTCTGGGTTCTGGATAGCTAAACTAAGAGCTACATACTGACACAAGGCTCCAGTGTCATATTGGAAATGATTTCACAACACATGCTAGCAGTGCTGAATTTAGGTTTGAAAGTGTATTAATTTTGTTTTAGCCACTAGAAAATGACACATGTATTGTTTAGCTTATTTCTCCTTCATCATACTCTCTGTAAATGATGTAATGGAACTTTGCAAAAAATGATAAACAAATTATGTTTGTGTTATTGTTACTGCTGATTTTGTAAGTGCGTTTAGAATTGAATTGTTATGATGTTGGAAGAAAAACTTCAGCCAAAAGAATTGCTAAAGGCATGGGGGAAGCTGTCACTGCTGAGAGATGCAGTGGTTGGTGCAGCTTTGCAGTAGCACTAGCAAGTTGATAGCAGCGCATAGTCTCAATAAGGTTTCCATATTCCATATTTTATATTAGAGATCCATCTTTGAGTGTACAATGCATGTCAAATAGTTCAGCGATACCAGATCCAGTAGCACTCTGCAATCCCTAGCAGTTGGTGTTTCGTTGCTGAACCACTGCAGTAAAATGTTTTCTCTTGCAGCAAAGATCAAAGCAGAGTGAAGATTCTTATATTCAGATGCTAGGCCCAAAATAAGAAATCAAGGGTCCATTTTCAACTTCACTATAAATTTCATTTCCAGTATATCGGCTTCCAACTGATATAGGAAAGACTATAAAGACTTGAGGAAAGAACGTTGCCCAAATGTCTACAGTTGGGAGAAACGTGCTTTTTAGATATGATATAGTTCTTCAGTATAATTAAGAATGGAAAATCATTATGCTTGTTTTCAAATATGTTCCCATTCTTCATCATCAATGGTAATTGCTAATTCTTTCTCCCATGCATCCTTCATTCCCAGCAAGGAAACCCGATGCAGAGAGCAGACTGATCAAACCTCCCCGCTGTATGAAATAAAACCCTTTCATCAGACGATATCTAAGGATCTTTAACCAGCATTATATTATGCAGTATATAATGTCTTTTCTGGAAAAAGTGAAAGAAGTCCTATCTAGGGAGACCTTATTTCTCTGCTACTTGATCAAAAGTCATTAATATATTATGAGAGAAAAGGTCTCCCAGTGTGCTGATGCTTCTGATGTTCCACTGTCCAATTCCACATTGATTAGAGGTTGAAAATCAGGGTCATTAAAATGGGAGTACAGATAGGTAGAAGTTTAGATGTTCTACTAATCTCCAAGCTTTGATTGTGGCGAGTTTTATAGGACTGACATAGTTCCCATTAATATCTTTAAACGATGAACAATCAATGGGCATTTATAAATAAGTCTTCACATCCACCGAATCTGAAGCTGCACATCATGTGGGCACGGAGCTAAAATATTTTATTACTGGGTAGATCCCTAGGAATGAGGCAGCTACAGGATGGCTATTTTGAATCTAGGATATAAAAAAGCTCAGCCAGCCATTTAAGTCCTTTTTTTACCTTGTTTGAAAATAATTTGAGCTTGATGTGAACTATGATACTGTATGCACATGATCAATTGGAGACAATGGGAGTGACAGGACCCTCACTGTCACAGCTGGAATACTCACTCTGTTTTGCCCTTACATGTAAAAAGAGAAATGATTACTGCAAGTCTTCATTCTGAATAATGTGACATACAAAACCCTCCTCTTATGAGCCAATACAATGATCAAACATCCAGCAAATGTTACTCCCAATGTATTGAGGAAGTCTTGGAGATTAACTTTTTTTTATAATTTGGGTTAAGGTCTCTGTACTGGTTATCTAGTTTTCTTTCGTATTTTTTCATTTTTAACCACTCATATATACACGGACGACAACGGAGACTGTCTTACTCGTTGAGTCGGATGTCTGGCTTTACCAACGGTA
>JAVQJG010080693.1:0-15566 GCA_036024015.1 Craterocephalus amniculus | reverse complement strand
GGGATCTCGGGGTCCTCTGCAAATTACGAGCTCGCAGCTCGGAAAAACGAGTTCAGATCGTCACTTCCGGCCAAATTAGCTCGGAAAAACGAGTTCCGAGGACAACTGGAACGCACCATGAGACTCAATGTGGCGCGGCAGGTTTCACAAACACCATTTGGCGACTCCCGGTCTCAGTAAATAGTAAGAAGGTTAACTCATGAAAACAATCACACCCTGTTATCAGATTAGCTCTCTACACAGAGCTCTCTGCATCAACAAAGGAGAGACGGATTTCTTTTTTTCTTTAAGAATGGGACCTGATTAGCACTGGGTTGTGTTGGGTCTGATCCCTTCTCTGGTCCCCCCCTCCCCCATCTTCATTCTTTCCTTTGCTTTCATTTGTTTGAGCTGTCGACAGTAGGCTTGGCCTGAAATTAAAACCCTTTAGTGTTTGTTTGCTCGTTGTCAGCGGGAGGATTTTCCCATCATTTTCCAGGACAGCGGCATTCACGCCTTTTTGGAAACTGCTCGTTTGCGGACAGGGATGGCATCCAAAAATCATGGAGCCTTTACAGATTAAAAAAAGAAAATACTCAGATGATAAAATAATTACTTTTTAATAGGAAGCATGCTTATCTATGAATTACTGAGTATTTGTAGGCTGTGAGACCCATATTCGTAGATCAAGCAGACATTCAGTGACGGTGTGTTTGACCTAGAAGTGTCTGAAGTGTTGGTTCTTAAGAAGTCAAAGGTCAGGTAAATAGTGGGGACTGAATTGCTCTGACTTTATTTACACTGGTTTTAAACTGTTTTTGAGCAGTTTTTTACTAAATTGAAAAAATGGCTAAATTATAATAGTAAACAATAGTCCAGGCTCTGAGGAGGCGCCAACACTACATCAGACCCATTGTAACGAATTTTTATTACAGTTCTTGTGTCCTTTGGTATACCTCAGCCACCGCCTCCGTTTCTCTTCCCTAAGAATGGCTCCTTGACATCCAGCCTTCCATGGAGGCATTTCTGATGATGCTAAAGTGGACAAGAGCTGAATCAACCGAAGGCATCCATCTCTGAAGTCCTGTTTCACATCTTTGCTAGCTCAAAACTTTTCCATAGCTCTGAATTTAATCTTTTTTTATGGTGCAATTGCTTTCTCAATTTCTTATTGTTTGCTTCTGAGAGCTCTCACAAGGATATGTTTTTTGTGCAAGCTCCTAAATCCAGCCGCGAGTGTAAAGGTTGTTTATATCGCAGTTTGTGTTGAACTTTGTGGAAACTCTTTAAATCTAAGACACATTCTTAGTGTTACAATCATCAAGCATCTTATCTTATTCAGTGTAAGCGGTATTTAACTAAAAGTCAATTTTTCAGATGACACTTACATTTCAGAGTCACTCCAAGGTCCATATGTCTTTTCGGTGGAACGAAAACTGTTTTAATATTTATCAGTAAAGTCATCACTTGTTGGATACATTCATGTTGATTAAATGTTAAGATTAGTCTACTCGAAGAGCTCACATACAAAATGTTTCCTGAATGGCTGATGATATGATGGGGGAATCTTGTTTAACTAGTGAGTGAACAGCAGCGAGTGCAGTTGGAGCAAGAGCCCACATGTACAGATTAAGCAAGATTTCACATTGATTCACAGCACAGATTTGGACGTGTTGCAACATAACACTATGTAAAATAAATATGTGAAATGAGTTTGTTGTTCATTTTTACCTTTTTCAGTTCTCACTGCAGTCTCCAATGCTGTTGCAGCCTCCAGTGTAGTGTGTACCTGCAGACGCATAATTCAGCTTAATCCTCATCTGCTTTGATCCGCAAGCTCATAAAAAATTGAAAAGGTAATTGCAGTTGGTTGGAAAAAAGCCACCGTGCTTCAGCCATCGTTGCATGTAGTTTAGGAATGCAAGGCAGCTGGAGTCTCAGGTGGTATTGACAGAATGATGAGAAACCACCTGGTCTCTAAATTAAAGTGCAAAAACTCACCAATCCTCATTTTTTTCTTCGTTTTGCTCTTAAAAACAGTGACTCTTTTGCCAGTCTGATTGGGATTATGTCTTATTATACAACCAGTTGGTCTGTGTGTATGGACAAAACACTTTTTTTCCCCTCGGTAGGTCCCTTTACTTTAATTTTGTTTGTCTGCCTTAACAGAGTAATTCTAAACGTCAGATTTAAAATGTATTAAATATTGTCTGTCAATTTTGGTATGCGGAATATGTTTATGTATGGATTCCTGAAAAAAAGTGTGCTGTAAAAGTGCAGTGAAAATAAGGGCTGTGTCCCAGGTGCAGGCAAACAGCTTAGCCTCTAGCAGCTTGTTGTCAGTACCTCACTTATAAATCTCTACTGTCATCCTACAAGCCCTCACTCCCACCCTTGTCTCCAAAATTCATGCTGAAAAAGTCCCGAGACCTCAAAACATGCCAAGAAATGGAGAAATGTTGCAATATGTGCCGTGACTGAGGTTATAGAAAAGACTTGTTTGAAACGTGAGCCTTCAAAGCAGGAGAGGACGTCAAAGTTCTAGTTCTAGTTTTTGAGCTAAAGTGACGAGCCATTTAGATGATTCTCATGCTAAGCTCACGAGGTTTGCATAAAATCAGAAAATTTGTGAAAAGTGACACAATGTAAAATGAATGGAACAAGCTGACGTATGCTAGTTATATGTGTTTTCAGTATTTGTTTACACCACTTACTAACTGGTGCATTGAGAGAAATTCTGACATCAGCCTGCTTATGCGATTTTTTTTTTTTTCCTTTTTTTTCTTAGACAACCCAATTTCACTATCTTGTCCAGGTAGCAAAAATGTTTTGCCCAGGTATGGCCGAGCTATGTAGTTTTGTTTGTCCCAAATTTGGCCTTGAGTTACAGTGTTAATGTGAGTTTGGCTGGCAAAACCAGCAGGCAAGTCACTGCGAAATATGGCCCAAAATGATATTGCCAAGGTATCTGTTTTACAGATACTTCTGGAACAGACTTGCTGTAATCAGGGATACTGACAAAAAATTTAACCAAGCAATTAACTTTATTATTCACAATTTAATTTTCTGTAAATAAGTAGAACAATCCTTTGGTTTGTTGGGCAATTGTCAAAACATTCACCCAGGAGTGGATTAGAAGCACATCAGTCATTGTTTGAATACAGAATACACAAATGTTTTGCCCAGTTATTCATGTTCAAACTTTTGTGTTGTTCAAAATATAAAGGAAAAGTTATAATTATAATACATCTACTTGTTGGTGACCTTTATAAATGTGTAAGCATTGTTTGCTCCTCCCTGTTTTCCACAGAATTGCTGAATCACATCTGTACAATAACTTGCTATAGCATAGGGCTATGACAATATCAGCTTAATGTGACTGAAGGTGAAGTTGGATATGAAAATGTGCTCAAGCTGCAAGCAGTAGGGGCCAAGGACAAGTTTGCACGTTTTTTGATTAATGCAAACTAGAGGGAAAAGCATGCAATTCTGCTACCCCATTTCAGAGTTTGTATTGGTCTGTAGACATGAATATGGAGACCTCAAATACAGCCCACATCACTCATATTGATGAGACATTTGATTTGATGCCAAAAAATCTGCAAGCAGCATTGGAAAATAATTTCAAGGGATCATTAAAGTCATCAGGATTTATATTTGTAATTGATTTCTTAGCAATCTGTTCTTGACCAAAGCAATGTACTAACCAACAGACAGACCCGTTAACTTTAGACTCTGAAATATATTTGTCTTCAGCAGTCCCATTCCACTTGTTCATAATTCCTGTCCGTATCAAGGCAAAGCATATAAAAGTGGCTAGGTGAAGGCTGAAGCAGTGAAAGCTGCCTGCAGACACATCTTTCTCCAGTGCCACAGAGACGGTGATTCACAGCTTAGTCTCCAGCTCAGCCATTATGGTTGCATCTTTTACAGGCTTGGGGGTGTCAGTTACTGCCGTCCACAGACACTCAGGCAGACTGACTGATTTACCTCTTTAGATTTGTGTGGAATTAGTCACAGCGGAGGGCTGGTCTGGACAGCAGGGAGTTTAAGACATTGTGGGGAAGGAGAAAGCCCGGAGTAGGCGGGCCTCTTTTCTTTCTGCTTTACGACCCCTCAGGTTTCCACCTGTGCTGACATGGCTGAGATTTTACAATAGTTCTGAAAGAGTTACAAGCAGCCGGGTTGAAATTCCAGCCCCCCCCCCCTCTCTCTCTTTCTCTCTTTCTGTTTTACCTCCCTTTTCTTTTTTCTTTTTTTACTGGAAGGGTGGGGTGGGGGCCTCAGTTATTGTGGAACATTTGTCAGACAGCCAGTTGCAGAGGCCGGGCCAACTAGTGATTTATGGTAACATCTGCAAGATGCAAAGCTCTTGTGTGTGCTTTTAATCATACAAAGAGCCGTGGCTGGATTGGAGATTGAAAAGCGATGGTGTGATGGGGTTTTATGGAGTCCATGCTGAGATTCACACTGATGGCAGACCATGTGAACATATTATATGACCGTGGGATTTCTCCAGCTTAGTAGTTCCAGGCTGAATTTGACCTCAGCCAGCCTTGGTGACAAGCGATGCTGGTTCTGTGATCTGATATTGTTAAAAATGTGTTTGTCCATGACCCAGATATGCTGTTGTCTAAATAATAACCCAAACAAGGGTGGAAATAATTTCTGAAGGCAACACCAGAGGCATATTGTTGAAACTGTCTGTCAACATCTGAGAAGGGAGACCAGAGTGAGATCTTGCAGTACAAAAAAAGTAAAGGCAAGCTCATTCTTAAATATACTCTGTTCCAGTCCTGAAAAAGCATATACGGCAATCCCTGAGTTCTCCAGAGTTTTCTAATGGAGAAATAATCAAAACCATGAGCTGTACTGTAGCTGTTTAATATAATAAACATCTATCAGCATGTCGCCGCATCTGGCAATAATGAAAGCAAATTAGCTACAAAATCCAGAGTGTCTGGAATTGAGATAAGATTGTGGCATGCTAAATTCATTTGAGTCAGACACTGTGAGCAGAGATGGCCTGAAGAGCTGACCCTAGATCAGTATCTGACTGCTAATTTGAACACAATAGGGGCAGAAAAATGAGGTCAGACTCAGATCTGAGACCAGGGTTACAAGGCAATGTTACCCGTCTCAGGCACTGGTGGTCTGCAGCAATTGTCAACTTCCTGTCTCATTTCTCTGGACACGAAATCAAAGAGGGGAAATTATTCCGCAATCTGGCCCCTGTTTTCTCCAATCCCCCGGGCTTGAAATGCAAAGGTTGTTACTGAGCACAGACTCCTGGTTCCAGAAAATCTTTTAGAAGTGGAAACCCTCTACATCACAGTCGCTTGTTAGGCCACAAATAGGTTTTTAGTTTCAGCCAATTCAAAGATTTTACTAAAGAGGCAAATAAACCATTAAGAGGGGAATTACATCCACACGTTTAAGTGAAGCATGCGTAGTTTAGTGAACTGTAAGCCTTGCCTTTCAGAAGGCCACGACACATTGTTGTCAAGAAAATCTGAATCCACTGGCCCAGTAGACAGTAATAACTTTGGTCTCACAATTGCTGTAAATGACCGTAAGCTGTGGTTGTCTGCAAAATTATTCCTACCTTTCAATTAAAGAAGGAAAAAACATCTGCCACTGAAATAAGCTGAAACTGACAAAAATGATGATAAAATTTAAAGAAAATTATGACATTGTCTGTGAATCTTGGTTCAATAGAAATATATTTTTAAAACATGAGAAATTAATAGATGTGTCACTTATAAGCTAATATTTTGTTTAGCATTCTTTAAGGCAATCAGTGCAATCAGGTATTTTCTGTAAGTCTCAGACTTCTGCACCTGTTTGCATGTATTCTGGCCCTTTGCTCATCAGAAAAGGGCTCTCATTGGTCCAGGGCCATATTGTATGTTAGTTTAACTTTTTTATTTCATCTAAGTTAAAAGGAAAAAATAATACTAAGAAATGAGGAGTGGTCTTGGAAATTTCTTTGAGTCAACAAAATCCAGGTGTGAAGGGATGAGGTGATAGTGGGCTTCTGTGATCTACTTCAGACTTGGTGTTTTTCCTGGAATCACCAGCGTGGGTTGGGATTGGTCGTGGAACCCCATGGAGCATGAAACTCAAATGATGGCCATCACACTTCTGACCAGTGTGCTGTCATAGTAGGCCTACTTGAGTTTTATCAAGCTCTTGTGCATCATCTTTTAGTCTTTGTTTGGTTTTTTGATTCAATCTTCTATTTAATGTTTTCCTTTGTTCAGCTCCTGTTTGTATCTGCTTTAAATAAGATTATTAATTACATTTTGAGGAGCCTTATTTCTTATTTACACTGTTCAGTTTTTTTGTCTGTTCAGTTTGATTTTCTTATTATTATCAAAAGATTCTCTTAACTGTAACAACTCACCTAACAATCCATCCCAGTATATCCTCCTTGTTTATCTTTGTTTTTTCTCTGAATCACTCCCGTCTTGCTCAGATTGTATTTAATTTCCCTTTTTCGGATTCCTTGCATCAGCAGTTGCTGCCAATGAAACTCTAGGCTCACAAATATTTGCCGCGAATATTCAAAGTAAAATAATGCTGTGTGGAAGCATCTGTTGAACTTTTCAACATGTGGATCTTTCACTCCAATAGATTTTGGGTTTTATTTCATGTCTTGTTGGAGCCTGACCCAAAAAGTACATACGCTCTAAAGCATTCCCATGCATTGTTTTAACATTACACCATGTCCTCAATGTTTGGCCAGTTATCTGGTATAAAGAAATGTGCGTCAAATATGTTTTGTTGTAGTGACAGTGCACTTAATTTAGCTTTCCTACACCCCCCAACCGCAGGCACTTCAAACGACAGCTCTCTTTCTTCTGGTCTGACATCTGTTTATGCACATCTTGCATACATCACCAGTTCCTCATATACAACTAACTTCACATGAAGGTACGAAAATTTATATCTAAACAAGACAGCCTGTCACTCCTGTGAAAATCACCACAAAACCCTCAACAAGAAGTGTAATCTGAAACTTTTGAGTTGATCATTTATCACTCCCTAGCCCCAGTTGGAGGTTTTTTAGATCTTCTTTCTGAACTGACAGAAAGTAATGAGACAGGAACGGACTGGACCTTGAACATTGCCTCAGCAGCAGCACGGCAGCTGTTTCCCAGGTGTTTGGATGTGTGTGGCTCCACCATCTTGTCTTAATCGCAGCCTCCTTGAAGAACTGGCAAGACATGCAAGAACCCCCCCTCCTTATTCTTTTAAACTGGGGAAGAGGCATACAAACTATGTAACCGACAGCCAGGTGTACTAAAACATTAGTCAGCCAGAAGGATTGGAGAGAAATAGCCGGTTCTGTTAAAGGAAACTTATCATCAGCATTTCCATATACACAGCAGGGAGAATTCTTATGGTGTTCATGAGGAAAGCGAATTCTTATGGTGTTCATGAGGAAATCTTAGGTGCACACTGAAACAACTTGAATAGAAGATCTGATTAAATCCCCCTCCAAACTGCTGGCACCACCATAGTCAGTCTACCATTTCATAAACACAGCTCCATTGTGGCAGCCACAGAGCCGCAAGACAAAATCCAAGTGCAAGTTTCAACAGCTAGCTCGGTGCACAAGCGCACCTTTTCCCCTCATTTTGAAGAGGAGAGGCCTTGAACAACAAACCACCAGCAAGAAGGGCTGGGGGGACAAGGGAGGGGCATGAGTCATCCAGCAAACAGAGAGCCTAGTTTGGGCTAAGACACATTGTGCCATACTCTTCCAGCAGCAATTTCTAGATTTAGCATAAATGACACATAATCATTTTAAGTTGTATTTAATTACAGGAGCCAGTATTAATAGAATTATTAATGACAGTGGTGTAAGCACTAATATTTGTAGCTTTAAGGGGTAATCTTATTCTCACATATCTTTTGTTAGCACTGAGTGTTTCCTTAATTGGCTGCAGAGGGCCGATAGGTATGAAAAGGGAATATTTTGAACTAACAAGACATATTTGGGAAGATACCATCAAACTAGTGCATTAAATAGTAGTGGTTTTGTCTTATTAAGGAAAGGAAGGACCCTACATCCAGTATGACTGAAAAAAAACATCCAGTTGCTCCAATGTGACTATAATGTCCTTACTATCTTGAAGCAACTACCTCCGTATAAAACCTCTACTTTGAGGTGGAGACTGTTCTCATTAGCGATCACAGACTAAGAAAATGAATAGATGCAAACATTCCTTCTGCTACCTAATCATCCTCCAGAATTGTCTATTAGTACTGTAGATAAACCAATGTCGACAAGAGTAGCTAAACCTGCCAGTTAAATACATTAGAACCTGGCAAGATGCCAGATGTATGATAAAACTGATGTTATAGCAGCACTTGGGTTGTCTACTCTGGGTGCTGCTTTTGTTGGCTATCATCACACTTAAAAGTTGCCAGTTGCTTCCAGCCTAGAACGGTGATTGGTCCAAACCACTCTGCCTCATCCACAAATATTGAGTTTTTACCCCAAGACCCAGACTTTTGATACAAAACCGTTAGACATCCTCTGTCTCTGTGGGGGGGCTGACTGATGACAGACTTTTGCCTTCCTTGGAGGTCTGTGGTTCTGAACTAAAGCACCAGTGTTTAAAGCCTTAACACATGTAAAATATCACCTAAATGTGTAACACAGCCCCTGCACGGTGAAGCCAGGAACATTACTGAAGACTAATAGCACGTAAGTGAATTACCAGCACACATTTAGATGTTTTCCTTTTTCCTTTTATTGTTTACATATGTGCAAAACATTGCTTCATTCAAAGCTCAAATAAATGGACGGGGCTGCAAAATAAACATACACAAAATGTAAGCAAAAATAATGAAATCTGTTATATACAATTTACAAAATACAATAATCTCTGAATAAAAAAAGATTATATATATAATATATATATTCATCTATGTTATATAACTGACTCTTTATCAGCAAAAACGACAATTATGCTCCTCCTCTTCTCTGCAGGAACATTAAATTGCCTTTTACATTCACTTGTTGCACATTACAGAAGTCCTTTATTGCAATAAGTGTCCATTCAGTGAGGTAGAAACATTTTTTTTTTCTTTTGGTCATCCTTTTCATAAAATATGAGAGCAGACGGGCGTTCAGTCACTTAGCTAAGTGCTCACTCTGCGCTGTGAAATAGGATCCGTCCTACAGCTGTCGAAGGGCTGTTCATAGACACTGTTGCTCTGCTCTGAAGACAAGTTCTTGTTGACACCATTGTCCTCATTGTCTGAATCAGGATCCGGAGCCACATATGGGTTCTCATGCAGAGTTAATCCATTATATGTCACTGACGGCGGACTAAATCTTGGATAAAGGTCCTGCTGAGGCCTCCACGGAGCTTTCCCGAATGTTCCTGAGAAATAAAAATAAGAAAGGACATAAGACAAGAGTATGGAGATAATTTTAAAGTTGGGTAAAGTAACTAAAGACTTACCCATGAAGGTGTTGCAAGAGGAGATACACTCATGGGGTCTCCCGTAGTCAACCACGTCTACCTTCTCTGTGGAAAGTTGGCATTCGTTCTGCAGGTGGGAAGGGTCGTGATGCAGACCGCCGTTTGGAAGCTGCATCAGGGCGGCGGGAGAGCAAAGGTCGAAATGCTCTGACAGGAAGTAGTCCCTCCTGTTGTTCAGACTGCCGCTGTACGAGTCAATGCAGATCGGTCTTTGGTCGATGGGACAACCTGAGAAGAAAAAGTTACAAAACCTGGGGTTATTATCAGAAGTCTGACAATATTTTTTCTGGGATCAAGGAGGAGAATTTTACAGACCTGTGAAGATCTCCGATGGGTCATTGGAGTATATATTTTCTTGGTGAAGCAGTGAGCCGACTGGACCTTGGTAATGGAAGAGCAATGGATCAATGGCTGCTTCCATGTCGGCTTCACTCCCTGTATCCAGCTGGCAAAGACCTATCGAAGTGAAATTACTGGATGGATAAGGAAAACGTGCAGATTCCTCTTTGAAAAGAGAGAATTTAGCCGGTTTTTACCGTTCATGTCTTTAGACTGCAGATAGAAGCCACTTATCGACGATGTCACGTACTGATGGCTACTACCGCTCTCAGATGGGATGTAGCCATCCTGTCGGTCAGCCAATGTGCCCTGGGAGGACAGGTAGCTGGGGATGTCTGCTGGCAGGTTGGTTTCATCTGGAGCACAATGACAATAGCTTATGTAAAACTTCCTTTTTATCAATTAATGGATAAGAGGAATCCACTAATCTGAATAAAGCTAACCTGTGTTGGTGACACTACAGTCCTCATTCCGTCGACGGGTGTGGTAGATGATGACCACCCAGACCAGGGACGTACCAACCACACAGCAAACCACCGCTATGATGACAATGCCCACGGTGGTCCATCTGTCATCATTTGATCCGGATCCGCTCACCATGCCGATCGATATGCTCCCTTGGCCAACCGAGTCGCAGTTGGTATTCGGTATAACTGCCAGTCGAATGTTGCCCCTCTCCGTGCCCAGCACATTGGACATCTCGCAAGTGTACTTTCCTGCGTCTGCCTCTGCGGCGTCAACAATAATCAGGAGTTGGTTGGCAGCAGCGAAGAAGTGGCGCTCCGTTACCACCAACGGGCCGTCGTCTTTGGTCCAGTTCAGTCTGGGAGGAGGGCTGCCGCCAGCGATGCACTGGAGGACTGCGGTCTCGCCCTTGGCCACGGTGCGGTCGATGAGAGGACGCAAGAAGAACGGTGTTTCTGTTAGATAAACCAAAGCAGGTTTAAGGTTTAATGTCGGGTTGTAAGTAACTCTTTTTCTTGAATTCGGTATGACGTTCTCACCAAGAACAGTAAGCGTAGCATTAGCAGAAATTGCTCCGGCTGTGTTCTGAGCCGTGCAGCTATAGACACCGATGTCCTCAGTCTTGACATCCACTATGAAGAAGACGTCATCCTCAGGCATGACGTGCATGCGACGTTCACGGGCGGCAGGGAAGTCGGTGCCTCCGTCTTTTTGCCAGGCAATCTGAGGGGAGGGGTGGCCAACAGCGGCGCATTCCAGCCTAGCCATCGCCCCGGCCCGGATGCTCAGATCCATCGGCATCTTCGTGAAGGAGGGGAGCACTAGCAATGCGATGGAAGATGTTTAGATTTAGGATTTATGAAAGTAGCTTGTGAGACATGTGGAAATGGTTCCTCTCGCTCCAAACTTACTGTTGACCGTGAGCCTGGCCTTGTTGGAATAGGATGAGCCAAAGTGGTTGGAGATGACACACTGGTACTTCCCCTCGCTGGAGAATTCTACGTTACGCAGTCGCAATGTGGTCGTGTACTCCGTCACTTCTGTCTCGCTTCCCGCACCTTCCTGCACCCGTAGGTGGGCCTGGTTATGGATCTCTGCGTCGTTCAGAATCTCATTATCTTTCTTCCAGGCGAAAGTCATGGGCGAGTCGCTGGAGCTTGCAGCAGAGCACACAAATGTCATGTTGGAGCCTTTCAGGGCCGACTTGGTCTCCGGCTGCACGGTGATCTGAGGCTTTGGGAAGTCGTCTGGGTGAATAACAAAAAGGATTTGTCATAAAGAAATGTCAACATGATAATGTAAATCACCCAAATTTGGCGCACATGACGCTCTAAGAGGGAAAGACTGAATGACTTTGTACATTTCCATTAGGTTCCCTCATAAAAGTCATTAGCTTGTCCGGCACTCTGAGAGGAAAATCCTCAATCTGGGTCAGTTCGTAAATGGAAAACCTGCCATGAGTAAATGGCTGTTTCGGAGACGTTACGGCACATGTGTGTCAAAATTTTTAGGCCAAGTGAATGCATCACTCACCACACACAAACTCCTCCTGGCTGACAGCGAACACACTCCTGCCCTTCAGCATCTGTGGGTGGGCGCAGCTGGCATTGACGCAGTACAGGAAGGTTTGCTCTGCCACCCAGACGGGAAGCCACTTCAGCTGGCAGTCACACAGGAGGCTGGAGGTATTCAGATGCCTGGGGAACAGGGGAAAGATATCACACATCCATGTTTTCTCACTTTAAAAATGGAATAAAAGGTTACAGGAAACTATTCCATAATGGAGAAAATCTAGAATTGTTAGCTTGTTATTAACACTGCAGTCAGCTATGTGTGGTTCTTACTTTCCCTGTGCAACATAATGACTCTCATCTGGTGTTCTGTCCTACAATAACACTGAAGCTGCGCTTCAACATGACCGCACTTACAGCTCCTGTAGGTTTTTCATCTGCGAGAAGGCGTTTGCTTGGATAGACATGATGGCGTTGTTACTCAAATCTCTGTGGAAAGAAAGACAAAAGACATTAAGAGTGATATGATCCTTGCACATTTTTTTCTTGGACAGTTTGTGAGCATCAGCTGAGCGAAGTAACGGCTTCGACAACTTCAATCGCAAGACAAGAAGAAAAAAAAGGTCTGGGCCCCTGAACAATAAAACTCTGGGCAGCAGTTTGCTATGTTAATCAAAAGAGGCCCAGCTCTGGGCGGCTTTGAGCTTTGGCAACGGCTGGGAAAAAACTCTAATTAGAATCAAATGCAGCTGTTGCACAATCATACCCACACATTTACACACACAGAGTCGTCTCCGCTCGAGTTGGTGATCGATATAGTTTGGCACGCATGTAAAGATACTAATGGCGGAGCTTTTTCTTGACTCCACATCAAAGGAGAGGAATGGAAGAGGATCATTTGGGCTCTAACAAACACCCTCTATGTCTTATTGTGATTCAGCCTGCTTAGTTTACAGTCTGGAGTCTTGGAAACAATCCGTGAAACGTTAAGGTCAACTCACAGGTGCTGCAGCGCGTCCAGGCCCGAGAAAGACTTCTTGGTCACGGAGCGGATTTGGTTCCCCTGCAAAAATCTGGAAGAAAAGATCACAAAATCACTAACGCTGTTTGGTTTGCGCGTTTTTCTCCAGCCACACATAGAAGCAGGCTCCTCGCAAACTCACAGTTTCTTCAACTTGTCCAGAGCAGAGAAAGGTCCATTCATGTCTTCAATGGTCCAAGAGATTTCATTATTCTGGAGATCCCTTTTTTAAAAAAAAAACAAAGACAGACCACGTTGTAAAAAATCCACACCCAGAACACAACTAAGCTTGCAACGCTTATAAAAGTTTATGTGGCTTTGCATTTCGTGTGGGGGAAAATGCCTTAAACATTAAAATTAAATTCCAAGCAGCTCTGTGCCTTAACAGGAAGTAACTTCCTCGTCTTTGTGGCACTTTAAAAAGTTTGTGAAGGCTGTTTTGTGATCAAGAAGAAAAAAAGGTTTTTACAAGGAAGCGCAGCAATACAACTTCAGTGCTACATTTCAAACCTCATTTGAGGGCAGAAATATACTTAGAATACACAGAAATTATGTATGTGACAGCCATCAAAGAACTTTAAGTTTAAATATATGAAGCGATTTATTACTTGAAACTTTGACATTAAACAGAAACCACTGGTTTAATCTGTCAAGAACACTTTAAATATTTCAGCGAAGTCCCGGCTTTCGGAGATCTCTCACCACAATGCCCCACCCACGACATTTCTTTGGATGCCTTTCAGCAGATGCCTATGGTTGAATTCTAAAGCTGACGGGACAAAGTGCTCACAAGTTTAAAGTTAACCTTGTGACTTAAAGTTTACTAAGAACATATTTATGAATACTGGAATTACAATTAGTCACAACGTACAAGTTAGACCTACCAGTCAGTGAAAGCTAGCATTTGCCCCAGAGTTACACTTCTATTACAGCTATAGCTATGCTAGCTGTCAGTTAGCGAAGATAAAAGATGCAAACAAAGGTAAAGCTAATTAGCCAATAGGAATAACAATCCCTGTCGGCTACTGTTTTACTTCTAGTAACAGACTTCCCATCAAAAATTGCTTTAGTAATCAGACAATGTGATGTAAGATGTTTAGTGTTGCTAATGGAACACATTTAAAATAAGGTATCATTTTAACTTTAAGTATGTTTTTTGACTATATAGATTCATATCTTTTTACATTTCAATAATAGAGATTTTAGAGGTTAATCACTTTTAATATTTCAAATAGGAATATTTGGGCTCATAATCATACTACCTGATAGCCTGGCCATCGCGACTTCAAAGCTTGCTAAATTTAGTGGACCAGGATAACTGAGGGCCTTAGCAGCAATACATTTCCTGTGAATGTAAAATATTTTTGGGGGGTTATATTATTAATTCAAGTAGTAAACTTCCACCAAATCCTACATTAGTTACATGACGGCCATTTGTTTGAGTTGGTTAGTTAAAGATTCCCAATCTGTGACTCCTGAGAAAATACGCATGCATTTATGTTGAAGTCTACAGAAAGTACACCAACAATACTTAAAGCCAAAAAATTCCCAGAGAAATGGTCTCCTTTGATCCCTCGGCTGCTCTCATGCTTTCAGTTATTTTCCTCCTCAGCATGCTTGGCTATGGCTGATTGAAACTGAGAAAGGGTTTGAGTATTTGTGCTTGTGGGCCTGTGTGAGGGGAGGGTGTTTAAGCCCTGAAGCAATCCATGTCCACCGAGGTGCACACCTGCCCTACGGTGACCTCGACAGCACAGCTCACATTTGGTTCGAGTTAAAAAGGTCCCAACCACGGGAAATGTTACTGAGCCTTTCTGTGGGAAATTGGGGGGGATGGGTGGATGTGGGAATGAGGGTTGGACAGCGGAGGGGGGTTGTTGAGGTTGTGGTTATGCCTCGCTGAGTTTTTCACCCCCCCCCACCAATGTGTACGGAGACACCTCAACACAGTAATCTGTTTCACATCCCCAAAACAAATCAGGCAGCATATTTGCACTCAGGCAGGGAGCGGGTGTGTTTTTAGAGGGCATCAGGGCTTTTAGATGTTCTTAATGTTACTGTTTTCATAAAAAAATTAATAACACAAAGCTTTGCCTTATTTTGGTTTGCCATAGTTATATCATATATCCTAGTGTATTCATTTTTTAAAGATCTGGGTAACCAAGGACTTTGCCCATCCTTATTTTTAAAAATGGGCACAAATGTATGTTTGGATTGTAACAGCAGGAAAAAAAGTGCACACTTTTTTTGTTTAGTATGAACCTATTGTATCAGTCATAACTTACAGCATCTGCAGGTTGGAAAGGCCACGAAATGCTCCGTCTGCGATAAAGCTTACACGGTTGTTTCCAATGTGGAGCTCGTCTAGTAGGCTTAGACCAACAAAGCTGGATTCCTCCAGCCTGGACAGATGATTGGATGACAAGTTGCTGCAAGACAGAATAGGAAGATTAGAAAAAAAACTACACATTCAGACTTTTACAATCATTCATAAATGCCCAAAGTCACTTGTTTTTAATTTGAACGTTGAATTGCCAAATGTCAGGAGTCATGGAGCAGCTGAACTTACTACTACTACTAGTTCTTTTTACCTAAAACAACTCCAACCTTTAAAAATGTCATAGCAGTTTGTTTCGTTTCGTTTCGTTTCTTTTATTTATTCTCTCTTTTTTCTTTTCCATGTTAGTGCATCCAATTCTAAACATTTCGTAATTACAGTAATTGAAATACAACAATTGTAATACATTC